>PVJS01032531.1:0-22723 GCA_004027185.1 Glis glis | reverse complement strand
CGCGAACCCGGATCCTCTGGTCTCCGCCTCCCAAAGTACTGGGATTACAAGCGTGCGCCACCACGCCCGGCAAGAGAACATACTTTTGATAATTATTTCTAACTATACTTTCATGTTCTAGCCATATATTTTGGTCATGAGAGTAATCAAAGGTTATTTGAAATAAAAAAAAGGCTACACTCAAAGCCGGGAGTGGTGGCACACACTTATAAATCCCAGTACTTGGGAGGCTGAGATGGGAGGATCGCAGGTTTGAGGACAGCCTCAACAACTTAGTGAAGCCCTCTGCAATTTAGTGAGACCCTGTTTCAAAAATAAAAGAATAAAGTAGGGCTGGAGGTATAGCTCGGAGGTAGAATGCCCTTGTGTTCCATCCCCAGTACCACACACACACACACACACACACACACACACAAGCTACACTCATTAATCACTAGGATAATTTGAGATCGTCATGTACCTCAATTATTTTTCACAAATTAACACATTAATAACTATCATAAATATTTTAAGATATTCTATAGTTCTTTAAAAGTTTTAATAATACTCTTTTAAAAGGTTTAATAATACTCTTTTAAAAATTATTTTCACTGGAAGTTCCTTCCATTGATTTTATATACATACGTGAAAATACGGATGCCAATCTCAATGTCCTGCATGGGGAAGGGGAAGGAGTGGGGAGGGAGCCGGGGAAAGCTCACCAAGTGCTGTGCTTCTGTATATCACGATCACTCTCAACTACATTATGGTGTGAGACTACAATGCACCAATAAAAGTATATAAAGAAATTTGATACATTTAAAAATTATTTTCACATCGATCTTTTAGGAAAATAGTGCTTACCATTGATAATCTAAAAATCTGATAAAATCGCCGGGCGTGGTGGCGCACGCTTGTAATCCCAGTACTTTGGGAGGCGGAGACCGGAGGATCCAGGTTCACAGCCAGCCTCAGCTCTCTCGCTCTCTCTCTCCCTGTCTCTCTCTCTCTCTTTCTCTCTCTCTCTCTCCCCTTAGTGAGGCCCTCCGCAACTTCGTGAGACCTGGTTTCAAAATAAAGTATAAAAAATAGGGCCGGGGGCGTAGCGCGGAGGTAGAACGCCCCTGCGTTCAATCCCCGGTACCGCAAAAAAAAAAAAAAATCTGATAAAATCAATTGAAATCCTGATAGAAAATTTATAATATAAAAATATATACATAATATATTATGGTATAGTATCCAATAATATGTTGTAATAATATTTAATATAATATTATATACATATATGTATATGTCCCTGCTGGAATTAACAGGAAAAAATTGCCTAAAAAGAAACTCTTAGAACAAGATGTACTAAGATGTACTAATATCCCAAGATATTTCACTGGGGTAGAAGTTATAGTAGCTTATTTCACATATCTTTCTTTGTCTACCTTGGTTCAAAAATCATTATAATGTCATTAAGAAAACCAATCTATAGCATAATATTTTGTTCTTTACAGGATTAGTTTGACATAAAATAATGCAATTATAAATGAGATAATAATAGATTTTTTCATGGAAAAACTAATCTAATAAAATAATATCCCTTTATACTAGATTTAAAATATCAGAAATTATAATTTCATATTCAGTGAAGTGGACTATATGTATTTTGAGTTAAATTTAATTTCCTTTCTCACGCGCTGTAAGACTATTAATTTTCTGTCACTGTTATAAGAAATTACCATAAATTTCGTGACTTAAGTACAAATTGATTATCTCCCAGTTCTGTAGGTCAGAATTCTGAACACGCTCAGCTGGGTCCTCTACTTAGAGTGTCACTGAGTTAAAATCAAGGGTCAGCATGTCTGGGCACTAATCGGGAGGCTGTGTGGGAGAGTATGCTTTCACGCTCATTCAAGTTGTGAGCAGGATTCTGTTCCAGGTGCTGGCAGGACTGTGGTTCCTATTTCCTGGCTGGCTGTGGGTGGAGGAGTCCTCAGGTTCTAGTCCTCCATCATTCTTGCCACCCTTCCTCCATTTCCAAAGCCGGCAAGGTGGGTTGAGTTTCCTGTTGATAGGAATCTCTCTATCTTACTCTCTATCTCATTTCTCCTGCGTTTAAGAGTTCCTGTGATTATACTTACCTGGCAGGGGAGAGACTATGATCACAAGGTGGTTTCCCCAGGGCGAGGCTTATCCATTGCACTCCAGATGTGCTGACCCCTGCGGTTCCCCCAAATGTGGGAAACTCGACCGCATTTCAAGCATATTCACAGGTTCCAGAATGTGGACATGGAAAGATATCTTTGGGAGATAGTTCTGCTTACCAATAGAATTCATTAAACACCAACAATGTGAAAAATAACTATCAAAACCAATTACTTAAAATAATAATTTAAACTTTATTGCATTCTATGTAGTATGCTAAGCACTATTCATGAATTATCCAACTAGTTTCTATAAGAGATACTCTAATTATATCCATTTTAAAGAAGAAGAAACTAGTCTTAGGCATCTTTTCTAAGTTCTTGGTCCAGGATACGTGTCTTGGTTTGTTTGTGTTGCTACAGCAAAATACCTGAGACTGGTAACTTATAAAGAAAAGAAATTTCTCACAGTTCTGGAGAGTGGAAAGTCCAAGGCAGAGGGGCTACACGTGCTGAGGGCCTTCTTGCTGCATCATAACACGGAGGAGAGGGCATCCCATACGATGGGAGCAGGTGCTAGCAAGCTCAAGTCTTCCGCCTCCAAGTACTATAAACATTTGAACTTAAGAATAGAGTTTTCAACACATGATCTTTTTGGAGACACATTCAAACAATAGCACACAAACCACAGAATGTTTAAGGTGACCACTGTGCAACACTCCTTTGTTTGAACATTGCTGTGGTTGTTTTAGACACACACACACACACATACACACAAAAACGTTTGATCATGTCATTTGAAATCTTCTTTATTTTTCTCAAATATACATAACAAAATATTTTTTCACAAACTAAAACCTAACAGAATAATTTTATTTTGACAAAAATGTTCTAGAATAAGATGATTTTTGTTAATACATTTACAACTTTGTGTCCAGGATGGTCAGTGCCTAAGTTTACCCAAAATCTACCTAAGAAGTATTTTTCATTACCATCTTCCCCCAGCATTCTTTTTTGCCCCGATGAATTGAACTTTGCCTTAATAAATGCACTGATAAGTGGGCAATATGGAGAAAGGGCTGGGGGCTGGGAAGGCAGCTGATAATTGAGTAAGACCTGCAAAGATACGAAGTCGAGTTAAAACGAGTGAAGTTTTTAAAATCAGGGAAAATTTTACAGGTCACCCAAACCTTACATTGAAAAACAGATACAGCAGAGTAACCTAGCACTCGAAGCAGAGGCCTCTACCTTGTGAGGGAAATAGCAGGACAAGAGGACACGGCAGGAGTTTAAGCAAGAATCTTTCAAAGTGATGCAGCAAGCTCACTCTCTTGGTGGCCCTGGCAGCGGAGCTCCCTTTTTCAATGAATGTCGATGGTCTTGTGTGTCCATCATTTTTTTCCCTTGGCCAAATTTGCCACCTAACTGTGTCCCTTAAACTTGTACTTTTTATTGTATTCATCAATACCAGCTATATCCATCTGGTTGCCACTCCTGAATTTAAGTTACTTGTGTTTGTGATTTTTTTAAAAAACAGCTTTATGGAGGTGAGGTGTTTTTCTCATTTCAGTTCTCATTCCTGTTCCCTTCGCCCCACCCCCATTTCCTCTCCTCCACCTGCTGGAAACTGACACGGGGCTCAGGTGCAGCGGCTCCTCAGTTTCCTCTTGCCAGTATCGCCATTTACACACTGTGAGTGCCAAACACACAGACCAATTCTTGCCTCTTGTCCCATCCAGCCTTGCAAATGAGGCATAATGGTAGAAACTTATTCACAGTCTTAGGACACTATTTTAGTGTAGAAATTGAGACTCAGATATCTATATCTATACTGATATAGATATAAGTCTTATGTTAATTAACTTATGTTAATTTCAATATGTGTCTCTTAAATTCCAAACCATATTTTATGAAAAGTACTGAATTTTACTGAGTATACTTCGATAATAAAACAACAAGAAATAATTAATTTTTGCTTTCTAATTTATTTTAGAGTAGATATGAAAAATGTCATATTTAAACGTCATTACAATCATATTGGCTTTGTGGTATCTAATATATTAGAGTCATGTTCAGAAAAGAAATCTGTACTATACTTCAACATGTAAATTTATCTCAAGTCCATCCATATCTTAGTGATTCTTTAAATTCTTTCTAGATTAAATGTAGTTTATATTTCAAAATATTCTTCTGGGAAATAGATTTGTCATAATAAAGCCATTACCATGAGGGAATTTGGGTTTACTTTTAAAAAATAATCTATTCTGTCTCTCTAATACACTAAAGGGGATGTGAAATGGAAATTTTTATATTCATAACAACACAGAATTCTTGTAAATTGCTGAAACATGAAATAACCAAATAAACTTTATTATTGAAATGGGTTTCTTAAGAACATAAATGTGTAATATAACTTCTCAGACTTGTTAAACCATAAAGAATGACAGCAATTTCATAACATGAAGCACAGTGAGTATGAAATTATGTAGCATAAAATGTTCAGCTGCTAAGGTAGCAGGAAGGTTCCAAGAGATATATTCATAAATAGGAAATAGTTTGCCTGTTTCATTGATCTTTCTCATTCCATTTATCAAAACTGTGGTGACAGACCTTCCCAGTCTTTGGAGTTTATAAATCTCCTTTATTTGACCGTGTGCATTTTATTTTTTTTTTACAATATCACAACATTCAGTGACTTCTGGAGAAACTGGAAGTGATACCATATAGATTGTAGGGGTGAAAAGGTGTGACACCTTTCTTTACCCGTCTTAAATGTAAATTAGTCAGCATTTTCACAGTTATAATCCAAAGACCTGACCACATAACTTAGAGGAAGGAAGATTTATTTGCTCACAGTTTTCCTTGGAAATATTGGGGTTCAGTCCACGTGAGGCTGGGGACCTCAGATCTCAGGGCGTAGCGGCGATGGGAAGCAGGGAGAGGTAGAGCACAAGGTTTTGCTCTCACATCATGGAGGCCAGAAGCAAGAGGGAGAGAGTGAAGGGAGGAGGAACCATGTATAATCCCCAAGACCGCAGCCCCAGGGACCCACCTTCTCCAGCTACACACTACAGGCCACCACCCAGATGAATCCATTGTAATGGATTTACCTACTACTGAGATTAAAATTCTCATGACTTAACTCTATCAACCCTGAATATTAATAAATGAGCTCTTTAGGGGACATTCTATATCTAACTATAACAAAGGTCACAACCAAAACTTCTGTAACAAAAGACAGATTAATCAGGGAGAAGTGTAACAAATTTATGCAAGTAAAGTTATACTTGACATGAGAGTCTTCAGAAATGAAGACTCAGAGACCCAGAGAATATTGTCTTTTTTTTGCTTAGATTTAATGGAGACCTTCTAGAAATGTGTATGGTTGAATGGTAATTGACTGTTGGGGGAAACCCTGCAGGCTTACCTGTTCACATCCTTCCTGGCCCCTCTGGGTAGCATTTCTCCCTCCCCAGTACAGGGAAGAACCCCTCTTGGGTGAGGGTCCAGAAGGTAGAAGGGAAGAGAGTGGTGATTTCTAGGCTTTATGGCTTGCTTAGGGAGAGAGGGATTCTAGTGTTCATGACCTGCCTGGGGAAAGAATAATTTTCACTTCTACAACTTGCTTTGGACAAGAAAGGATGAGGACCAGAGATATGGCTGGGGCAGGACAGCAGAAGAAGGTCAGAGAGCAGGCCTGTAATCCCAGTACTTGGGAGGCTGAGACAGGACGATTGTAGGTTTGAAGCCAGCCTCAGCAACTCAGTGAGGCCCTCAGCAACTTAGTGAGACTCTTTTTCAAAATAAAAAATAAAAAGGGCTAGCTCAGGGGTAGAATGCACCTGGGTTCAATCACCAGTACCACACACACACACAAAAAAAAAAAAAAGAGAGAGAAGAAGGTCAGAGAGACCTTGTTTCAAAGGCCTTTTCAAAATATTCAGCATTCCAGGTGCCATATTTTAGGGTATCGTGCTTGAGTTAAGGGCAAGTTGCTTTTGATTCTTACAAGAATAAGTGGAGATAGGATAAATTATATCACATGTTTAAAAACAATGAAACAGAAAGTTAAGTGACATTTGTTCAAAGCCACTAGTCCCTAGTCTTAAGAATTTTAATTTCAGAAGTAATTGGAAAATGGCCTGGGTTTGGACTCACCAAAGTGGAAGCCACCCAGCGCCCTATGAAACAGAGGCATTGAGCTACGCAGCAGGGCTAGGGAAGAGATGCGCTGATGTGATGAGGGGGTGGATGCCTTAGGGAAGAATATTAGGCTGCATGTTTGCATATATGTTGGCTATTCATAAATGACTTTTGAGTTTAATATGAAATGTAAATCTTTATTGTATTTGTTTTTTCTTATAAAAATACAAATCTAGAAATTTCAAATGAACATTTCTATTAGTGCATAGAAAAGGCAAAATATGTAGTATTACCCTTCTTCAATAGTTAATTTTATCAAGTTTAGCTAAATTTTTATTTGACCCAGTCTGAAGGCCTCTCCTAGAAAACTGATTATATTTGGAATAAAAGTAAAACTTTAAAAGGATAAATTTTGCTAATTTAAGACTAAAAGACAGGTTTTGGGAAAATTGTTTCTTCACATGGGATGATAAAGACCAAATAATTTTTATTATGTTAAAAAGGATTTGGAGCCAGGTGTGGTGGCGCATGGTTGTAATCCCAGTACTTGGGAGGCTGAGACAGGAGGATCCGGGTTTGAGGCCAGCCTGAGCTACTTAGTGAGGCCTCTGCAACTTAGTAAGACCCTGTTTCAAAATAAAGAATAAAAAAAGAAGGATTTCGGTTGAGTCTGTAAACTGATAATATGGAAGGAGGTTATAATGTTACATATAATGGGCAAATGTGAATCAGAGCATCCACTGAGTATCCATTAGGTATATGTCACTTCTTAGGTCTTGGGCTGCCCCGGCCTTGTCAATATTGTGATTAGCATTAGCCAGGTAGCCAGGCAAGGGAGGACTCTTGGTGCCCCCTTCCTGCCCCCAAATTTACTATACATATAAGGCTGAAAGAAAATTAAAGAAGAGAAAGGAAAAAGGAGACTTAGTATTATTCAATGAGCTGTGAATATCCCCCACTTGTTTAGTAAAAATGAAAGTGCTGCCAGATGTGGTGGCACGCACCTGTAATCCCAGAATGTGAGTGGCTGAGGCAGGAGGGTCCAAGGTTCCAGGCCAGCAGTAACTTAGCAAGACCCAGTCTCAAAATTAAAAGAATAAAAAGGACTGGGGATGTAGCTCAGTGGTAGAATGTCCTTGGGTTCAATTCCTAGTAATACAGACACACACACACACACACACACACACACACACACACACACACATACACACATAATAATAATAAAAAGAAATAGATGAAGTGCTACCTTCAAGATCCCAATGATATAAATCTTACTCTGCTTTCAATAAAATTTACATCCTAATTCTTAAAACTTAAAATCCCAGGGAAGTGTTAAGATCCTTCCTTCTTTCCTTCCTTCCTTCCTTCCTTCCTTCCTTCCTTCCTTCCTTCCTTCCTTCCTCCCTCCCTCCCTCCCTCCCTCCCTCCCTCCCTCCCTCTTTCTTTCTTTCTTTCTTTCTTTCTTTCTTTCTTTCTTTCTTTCTTTCTTTCTACATTTTCTTAGCTGTCTTCTGGGCGTGAATGAGACTCAAGATCTTATTTGAACAGATTTCTACGTATTGTGCTTTGTGCACACACTTGTTTTTATGACTTTTATTACATTTACCTTGGCACTTTACGTACACTAGTTATTTAGTTTTCCTTAATGGTGAGGAAGCTGTGAGTTGACTTTTCCTGAAGATAGAGGTGGAAATATGAACACACTAAAGTGATATCTGTTGTAATAACCAGGAGCTACATACGGGTTAAATAGACCAAAAGCCATCTTCCTGGGTTACTCCTGGACAGTGCTAGCGAGTGTCTCCTTTTCTTCTCTTGTTCCCTGCTTTCCATTTTCCACACGGCAGCTGGAGAGGTCTTTTTAAAAAATATCAATCATATAGCATCCATCTACTTTATTAGCCTGATTTCCATTAGTATTACAAAAGAGCTGAGTCTGAATAATGTATAATGGAGGTACCACGTGGCAGGATAGGCAGCCAGAGGCACTCCAGGACCAGGCTCCTCTTTTATAACAACCTGCTCTCCTGAGAAGGAGCCCCCCAGGAGCAGCATTCACCCCTTCCCAGGGCAGCACCCGCAGTGACCCGCCACCTCCTCATAGGCCCGACCTCTCTTTGTGGTACTGTGGATTGAAACTGGGGGCATCTTACCTCTGAGATATACCACTAGCCCTCTTTTATTTTTATTTTGAACCATGGAGTCACTAAGTTGCTGAGGGTCTCACCACATTACTGAGTCTGGCTTTCAACCTGTGGTCCCCCGTCTCAGCCTCCCAAGTACTGGGATTACAGGCGTGCACCACCACATCCGGCTAGGCCCCACGTCTTAAAGGTTCCACTACCTTTCACATTGCCACACTGCCCCCAAGACTCCAACACAAGAGCCCTTGGAGAACACACTCTCACAATATCTGAACCATAGCACCTACTCAAAACCATGAAATGATCTTAGGACAGGCCTCATCTTCCTTCCACTACATGGCCTGGTCCTCGCCTTCCTCACATCCCTCACCGTCCTCAACACAGGTCCTCGTTGCTCTCTGTAGTCACCTGGCCTTCCTTCTCTCCCTTGAGTGTACTAATTCCTATCAGCCTTTGCACTTTGTCACTCGCAGTCACCTTTGCCTGACGCTGTCCTTCCTGGGACCATCCTAAACGAGCTTCTTCCTTGTCATCTTGGTGTCAACTAGAATGCCATGTCTTCAGTAAGAACCCCCCTGGTCACCTCATGGAAAAGAACTTTCTCCCCCAAATCACTGTCATATCGCTTTGTTGCATGAGAACTTCATAGCTGAGTTATTTTGATCAGAGTTAAGCTCACAGAGAGTGATGCCCCTGTCTACTTTGCAGGCTATACCACAGTCTGTCAACACAGATTTGTTAAAATAGTGGAAAGAGATACATGTTAGGATGCTTCCCAAATCCTGATGCACACCCAAATATAACATGCACTTATCAGCTGAGCAATGGTTAGGGACTTTTTTTATGTATGTTTGTTCTGGCAAGCCAGATAAGAGCCTATGTGATATGCGAGTGTGCATTGTTTTTAAGAACAAGTAGATAAATGGTCACCTAATGTTCATGGGTGCACAAATGGAGACTGATTTATTCTCAACCCACTATGCACCTTCTGTTTTAGCAACAATTAAAGCCTGTGAACTGAAGTGCAGGAAGCATTCGTGATGTTGAATAACCTAAAGTGGAGACGAGGGGATCTAATTAGTCTGTCTTATGACAATCTTTTTTGGGGGTTAGCATTCTTCCCTTTTGAAAAGTCTGATGGTGGTGCTTATGTCACCAACTCTACTGAGAATTAATAGTGTTCACCACACACCTACACGCCCTCCCTCCAGAATACCCTTGTGTAACACCACCACTAAAAAGAACAATTTCAATTAGAGAGGAGCACTTTTGAAGTGTATTGCCTGTGGTCTATTATAATGAATGTGTCCTACTAGAAAAGAGGAAAAAAAATCTGCCAGAACATAATATTTTAATATTTTACGTAACATGCCTGGCACATTGTTTAACAAAGCATTTATGGATACTTCATCAGGACACGACTTAAGACATTTTCCTTTTTTGAATCTCTTAAGATGTTTTCCTGTACTATTTCCACCCTAGTCACAAGCTTATTAACTTAGGAATGAGGTGACAAGGCCTTTGTCTTCTTATCTTGTAATTATAACTAATAGTAAGTTAAAGGGAAGCAGAAAGCTTATATTCAAAGTTTAAAGGAAAATGACTTTGTGGCACTTAGAGCAGGTGCCAGGAAGACATTAAGTAGGAGGTTGTTTTTCTTATTAATTAGAACTTCTCGAAGACATCTTTGAGAGTGAAAGTCATGTGGTCACAAGAGGGGCATCTATTTGTGGACAGATTATGAGGAGAGGATTCATGCTATCTTCATCTTGGCATGCCCGGGGTCTAGCAAGGCCTCTTCCCCATGACCAGCAACTGCATCGTGCCAGCTGCATACATGAAGGCAGAAATGGGAGTGACTGTGTACATAGTCTCCACTGTTTCCCTCAGCGTATTCCTGCAAACTGTATCATGAAAGAAGAAATCACAGAATTCCCATATAGTCACGTGTGAAATCATTATTTACAGTGGATGCATCTTTGTGGAGAGTTGACCATATTCAGATAATTTTTCTAACACCTTTCATATATTAAATTATTTTTTCTTCATAGCACTTCTATGAATCAGTCTTATTTTTACCCACTTTTGACAAATGCGAGAACCAAGGGTGAGAGATCATACAGCATAAGTAGCTAGTGTGTAAGTTGCAGGCCATTTTTCAAATCTAGCAGGCTGGCCCCAGGGGCCCCGTAAATCTGCACAATGATAATGTTCACTGAGTGTTCATTATATGTGTAGCACTGTGCTCACTTCTTACAACAAATCTATGCACCAATAGTATATAATTTCTCATTTTCAGGTGAGAGGCTGAGGCAAAGGCTGATGAAGAAATTTATTCAAAGATGTATAGCTAGTAAAGACTGGAGAAAAGTCTCAATTCACTTTTTACTCCAGAACCCATGCTCTTAAACACTAGTCTACTCTATATCATGCAAATGCTTTAGAAACAGGGATCAGAAAACTATGGCCCATGGGCCAAATCTGGCCCATGACCTGGTTTTGTAAATAAAGTTTTGTTGGAACATAGCTTTACTCATACATTTATGTTTTGTCTATGGGTGCTTTGGGGCTCCCACGGCAGAGCTGAATAGTTGCAAGGGGAATGATGGGGCCCGCAGCTTAAAATATTTCTCATCTGGCCATTTATAGAAAAAATGTTTGCCAACCTCTGCTTTAGCCATAAGCACTTCTTTCTCAATCATCTTTGTTTGGGATGTGAACATACATACTGTTCACCATCACTGTGAACACAGCCAGTGCCCAGCTTCCAGAAAAAAAAAAAAAGATCTTAATAGTTATAATCTTTCACAAATTGTTAGAAAAAATATAAAAATATCATCTCTTCAGAAATTTCAAAATGCATCTCACTAAATCCTCTAGACAGACGTACAATAGCATTTTCTGTTATTGTCATCTAAAAAAGGAAAAGACAATTGAGGTTCAGAGTGCACTCTGCTGAGAAAGATGGACTCGAGTCAGTCCTGGCGTGGCCACACATCCTGGCTGTGCCATCTCCTGGCCTGTGACCTTGAGCAGATGACCTATGCTCTGTGTGCTTCAGTTTCCCCATCTGCACACATGGAGAAAATATTTAGAACTACCTCATCAGGCCGTTATAGGCATTAAATGAGTTGATGTATGCAATTTGAGGTCAGGAACTGATTCCTCTAAAGTGTTATTATTACACCTGTTCTTCACCTTCTTCAAAAGACCGATTCAGAGATAAACAGTGGTCAAAGTTGAGGCTTGAGCAGACTGGGGAAATTTTCACTGAAGAGTAGCTTATGGAATTGGTGCCTATTAAATATTCTTCTAATTTATTCCCTACAGAGACTTCTGTGAAAATAGTCAAATAAAATGTCAACACCCTCTGATGACTTAGTGTACAATACAAGATCCAAAGTATTAGAACAAGAAAATAAATTAAAAATCTCCAGTGTAACATGTAGTCCATCCTCCCAGAAGTCTATGTAATCAGAGCGTAGGAGGGGTGCGACTCACCTGCTTTCTCCCATAATGTCAGAGCATCTTAACTACAAAGGGGAGGGTCTTCTATCCCCCACCCTCTTTGTGGTACTGGGGATTAAATCCAGGGGCATTTTAACTTCAAGTTACACCCCCAGCGCTATTTTATTTTTTGTTTTGAATCAGTGTCTTACTAGGTTGCTGAGAATCTCACTAAATTCCTGTGGCTGGTCAGGAACCTGCAGTCCTCCTGTCTCAGCCTCCCAAGTACTGGGATTACAGGTGTGTGCCACCACGCTGGGGTTTCTAGTCCCTTTAAGACTATTGTGTCTGCTGTGGTATATACACTGATGATTCCTAGATGAGTTCTTTACCTCAGGCTTAATAATGACTTGAGCATTTACTTGGAATGATAATTATTATGCAAAAGGCCTGTAATAAGAATTGCTGATATTTAAAATACACAGAAACCATAAACGACTCATACTAATCAGAAATAACTATAATCATGAGCCTCAGAGCCACACCATCTTGGATTCAAAGTCAGCCTCCAGCCAACACTGAAGGTGAGCTTGTGTGGTTCACATTACATCTGGACCCTTGTTTATTTAGGCATAAGATTACAGTATGAATATCCTCAGCATCAAATATTCAGTGTGATGTATTTGACAAGCATGTACTGATAAGCTACTACGTGCCAACCACTGTTGGGGTCAAGCATATAACAGAACAGATACAAAGCCCTGTTCTCATGAGTTCTCATTCCACTTGTGAGAATTAAGCACTTAGTACACGGTGTGGGTCATATTAAGTTTCTGATCAGTGTTAGATATCATTACCATTAGTGGGTGAGGAGGAGGAGGAGGAGGAGGAGGAAGACTTCAGATGCTAATGCCTCATCATAGAGTTGGTACTAATGCTGAACTTCTGTATGTGGGAAAATATTTCTGGTTCTTGGCTCTTACCTGTGTTCCCCATGTTGATCATGTCCCATGACTTACCTGAACTGGGATTTGCAATTCTTGATTTGGGGTCTTTATTACTATGACTCAGTATTTGCTGATGGACTTATTCAGTGAATATTTCAAATACAGCTATTTACTGGTGTTGTGCAAGCTTTACATTCCTGCCTAGGTATGCTGAAAGTATTTGTAATCACTTAAAGACTACTTCGTGACTGAACTATAATATTATACTCTTTAATATCAGTGCCTGACTGAAATGTATATAGAATTATCAGAAAAGGGCATTGTGTGTGTGTGTGTGTGTGTGTGTGTGTGTGTGTGTGTGTGTACATGTACAGTGGTACCCCTTTTCTGTAAGTTTTAAGTTGTGTACCATTCTGAGTAGTGTAATGAAACCTCCTGCTGTCCTGTTGTGTCTCCCCGGATGTGAATCATCCCTGTCCCGGCACTTCCACGCTGTATATACCACCTGCTGGTCACTTCGTAGCCTTTCAGCTAAGAGATGCCCAGTTGCAGTACCGCCATGCTTGTGTTCAGGCAACCCTTATTTCACTTCATAATGGCCCCAAAGTGGGAGACCAGTGGTGCAGGCAAGTCCAGAAGCCAGTAGATGTTCCCTGTAGGTGAAAAGGTGAAAGGTCTTGACTTAATAAGAAAAAAAAATGCTTAAAAACATTGCTAGACTATATGGTAAAAACAGATCCTCTATCCAAGAAATTATGAAGGCAAAAGAAATTTATACTAACTTTTCTGTTACACCTCAAATTTCAAAAGTCATAGCAACAATGTGCCACAAGTGCCTAGTTAAAACAGAAAAGGCAGTAATTTGTAAGTGGAATTCATGAACAGAAAGTGTGTTATAATTGTTCTATTTTGTCATTAGTTTCTGTTGTTAATCTCTGACTGTCTAATTTATAAATTTAATTCTATCATTGGCATATCACGTATGTATATATGAAAAAAAACATAGTATATACAAGGTTTGGTATTATCTGTGGTTTTATGCACCCAACTGGCATCTTGAAATATATCTCTTGCAGATCGGGGGACTACTTTACGTTTATGTGTGTGTATGTATGTATGTGTATATATGTATATAGGTACATATACATGTGTGTATGTGTATAGATGTACATAGATGTGTATATATATATATACATAAATATATGCACACACACACACATGCATAGATATTAAAAAGCCAGTGTTAGACAAGGAATCAGTCCATGTGTAATGGAAATAGAAGTTGCTATAGTACAGAGAAGGCCCCAAAGTGGAATGAATAGGAGGGTCAGAGAGAAAACACTTCCAAAACTGATTAGCCACCAATGGGTTTAATGTTTCCATTTTTTACTAAACTTCCACAAATAGCTCCCCTCACAAAAGTCATTTTGGAAACTTATCTTTCAAAGTTTGTGAAGACATCAATGATTTTAGTTATCTTCACTTAAAGAGGGTAATTTATCACCTAGTCAAGTGTGCGTGTGTCTGCCAGGAAGGCTGTGAGCCAACATATATCATACTCAGTAGCTTCAAGGATTTGGTTTGCTGTCTTGTATGTATTTGAATATAGAATTCATTTCAATCTGACATTTTTACCTCTCATCATATTTTTCTTCTAATTAAGTTCCATAAATGTATCTTCTACCCGGTTTGAGCTATAATAAATTTCTTTCTTGAATTGGCCTTCTGAAAGTCACAAACCAACATTATGATGAATTGAGAAATGAATAATTTTCCTTCCACTGTGTTTATTTTGAGCAGTAAAATATTACCAAGAATGAAGCAATGTTTCACTAGAAAGTAGGTCTTTCTCACAGTGGTTACAAGGCTGTGAACTCAAAAACTTTGTAGATGCAATCCAAGAAATGTTTCAGTTCATAATTTGGGGGCTTAATGGTATTGATAGAAGAGATAGATAATGAGAAAAGTTTTGTTTCCTGTAAACCCTGGAGTTAAGCAGGTATGGACTGGAGCCTTTATTTCTTCAGTCAATTTATTTCCTAATGTCCATATTGCTGAAGAACAATAACAAGGCCATTCACAGAATGTAGTATGGAAGAAATGAATGTGTGATTTCTATTTTTTTAAGTCATTGTTTGTTTCATTGTACTATCTAGGCAAGTAAATGTATTATGTCTTTGAGTTGAGATAGCCAAACTGAAATTGAACAATTTGTTGCTAATATTTCAGCTGGTATTTTAATAAGTGCTTAGCATTGCACACATTTGTTCCTATTACATTGTAAGGCATCGATGAAATTCTATATTAAGTAAGATTAAAGCATTACTGTCGATAAAATATCAGGCATTAACCTTGTAGATTCTTGATTTTAGAATAGTTTGGCTCCAATATTTAAATAGCCACACGATAAGATTCTTGTTCAATTAATAGTGCTTAATGTGTTAATCATCCATTTTGCATACTTCTTTCTCATTTCCCTCTATGCCTTTATAGAGTGGGAATTGCCTTATACATCTTGAATTCATTACCGTAATTTGTATACTGTGCATTGACTGAAGCCACTTTAAGTGGCGTGTCAGAACAGAATTTGAGCTCCTTTACTTTGTATAGAGAGTAGGCCATGGAGTTAATGCTTCATTTATAGTATTTATTGGAGAACTGTGATAATGTGGTTGTGACTCATGACCTTTTCCTGGATAATGCCTTATATAAGACACTCTATAGTCTGAAAAGAATTTTGACTTTCTAAAACAAGCATGGTTACTGGTCCAAATACCCTGCCACCAAAATATCATTGGGATAACTTTTCTTCCCTAAAAGAAAATCCAGAATTACTGTTTTCAAACCAGAATTAGACATGCGCAGTCGCCTAAACCAATTGCTTCATTTTGCAAATGAGGAATCTGAGACCCAGTGCAGTTGATTAGATTGATGGAGATCAGAAGGCTGTTACGATAAGAGCTCTTTCTGGGATGCAGAGCCTCCTTCTCTGACCTCTGGGACAAACTCTGAACCACCCTGCCTTGCTGAAATGGGATAACCACTGTCATTTCATGTGTTCCCGTTCTGAAACTGTTTGTTTTCATCCTCCCATAACACTCCTCTCTCTCCCTGTGCAGTGTCGCCATGCACCCCTGCAAGGACATCCTAGTCTCCTGCAGCGAGGATCGCCTCTGGAAGGTGGTGGGCCTCCCACAGGGCAACGTGCTTCTCATTGGATCCGGCCATACCGACTGGCTTTCAGACTGCTGCTTCCATCCCAGGTCAGTGCCCACAACCCAGAACCAGTCCCTGTCCTTCAGGGCTTACACTAGCTCACTGGGTCGGCACTCTGCTTGCTCTGATGATGGCTTCTCTCTCTGCAACGCCACACCCTCCACGGAATTTAGAAACGTGTAGATGAATGCACTTTTGACTTTCATTGTATTGACTTTAGATTGATTGCTTTTGATATTTGGCAGGGGTAAAACTTAATTCACATGCTGAGGCACTTCACAAGAGTAATAAGCTCCTCAGGACAAGCATTGTTAATGCTCCTGTGCCCACGAGCCCTGAGAAGGCACATGGATTTCTAGTCAATACTGCATGCCAGTGTTTGCTTGCCTCTGTTAATCTTGCAGGGTTTTCTTTGAGAATTAAGTTATCTACCAAAAAGGATCAGAAGGTAGTGATCAATGTCTTTAAAAGTTCAATGACACTCGAGATATTGAAGAGAACATAGGTCTGAAGACATTGAGCTCTGTAATTTTCAGAGTCCACTGGTATTTTGTACCCCAAAGACCAAAGGCACAGAAAGAAGGACATTGTTAAACACACAGACACACTGCTTCTGTCCACGGTTCGGTTCCTGTGTTCAACTCCTGCCACCAGTCCCGAATGCTCTCTGTTTGTCATTATTCTTAACACTCTTGCGTCTGCCTCTTTCCACCTCTGTCCAGCCTAATCACTTTTGGACATCTGTAGTTCTTCGTGTAGTTGCTAAACTATCCCATTTGGGATTTTTTTCCCCTTAGGAGGACTCTTTATTGATTCATTTTCATGTTTTCACTAAATTTCTTTTTCTTTGATCCACCTTTGGTATTAATGTCAATGAATGAGATTAAAAAAACTTATTCAGAAACTGTAAGTTAATGACAAGATTGAACTAAATTTATATTTTAATTTTTGAAATATTTCCCAAAGTTTAATTTATCCTTAGCACTAGATGCTGGAACTTAATTTATGAACATGTAGTGCATTCCATCTCTGATAAACAGAGCTGTGCTACCCTCTCACCTCTGCGGAACATAAAGCTCATCCTGCAAGCAGAGACAACACAATTAGAAGTGTAGCCTATCACTTATGTAGCTACTGGGCATACTAATCAGATTTTGATAATGCCCTGTTACCATGACAGCCAGTGACTCAGAGATTTTCTCATTAGTGCTTGACCAGCAATGGTCCTTTTAATAGATCTTCCTGTTTCCCCACTCAATTACTGAAATTAAAATGAGGTGAGATACATCATTATTCACTTATAATATGAATTTGCATTCAGTGCTTTCTTATGGCGGAATTGTAATAAAATGTTGCTATACTACTAGTTTTTTTCTTAGTGCATGAGATAAAATAGTGGGAGAAAATACATTTAACCATAAGCATTTTTTTTTTTTTTTTGCAGTACCGGGGATTGAACCCAGGGGCGTTCTACCTCTGCGCTACACGCCCGGCCCTATTTTTTTTTTTTTTTTTTTTGCGGTACCGGGGATTGAAGGCAGGGGCGTTCTACCTCCGCACTACGCCCCCGGCCCTATTTTTTATACTTTATTTTGAAACCTTGTCTCTATTTTTTATACTTTATTTTGAAACTGGGTCTCACAAAGTTGGGAGGCGGAGACCGGAGGATCCGGGTTCGTGGCCAGCCTCAGCTCTCTCTCTCTCCCCCCTTAGTGAGGCCCTCCGCAACTTCGTGAGACCCGGTTTCAAAATAAAGTATAAAAAATAGGGCTGGGGGTGTAGCACAGAGGTAGAACGCCCCTGGGTTCAATCCCCAGTACCAAATAAACTCATATATATATATATATATATATATATATATATATTTTAGTTTTAATTTTTTTTCTTACTGGTTGAGTATTTTCTATAACTTCTAGCTGGATGAGTTTCTGATTATGACAATAACCAGTATTAAAGCCACAGTAACATCACCCAAGTTTTGTTTGGGGGTCAATCCTACTTGATAGGACTGGCCCAATATAGCTTTATTGTCCTGCTTCATGTGTGATAATCCTTTCAAATGCATAAACAACAAATACAACAGGCATAGCAAAGTTCATATCAGACAAAGAAGATTGACAGGTAAAAAAAAATAGAGAAGGTAACTCACTTAAAGATTCCAATAACATGGTTTTGAAATATATAAAACAAAAGATTTTATAAAAACAAAATGATAGTGACAAAACCATAATCATTACAGTCAGAGATGTTGGTGTATCTCTTTCAGTAATTAATTTGTGAAACAAACAAAATTAGATGGTAAATGCATTCATAGCATAGAAGATTGAGCTCTGTACTTCACCGGGAGAGTATACACATGCTTTGAGACCATCTATGGTTAGATTTGTGAAAAGGCACACATCTGCACCCAAAATATAGCATAAATTAATTCCTCACAGTAGAAATTATATGTCGTAATTTTGTCCCAGATTCAATGAAAAAGGAAGTGATTAGAAATTAATAACTAAACATATAATAGAGCTTGAAATATTAAAGATATATAAATGAATATTGAGTCAAATAAGACCTATAAAATGTTAGTGCCTAGTTGGTAAATAATCATGACTATTGTATTCATCCAAAAATATCCAAAGCTGTATTCAGAATAAAATTCATAGCTTAAATATTTTATTATTAAACAAGAACAAAAAGGAAATAATTAATTGAATAATTAAAAAAGTAAAATCTAGTCAACAAAATAAAGAAAAGCAAGAGAATAAAACAATGCAAAATAGAAATTAGCAAATTAGAATAAAAAGGATATATATCCACAGTTTTCTTTTCAGGAGAAAAAAATAATAAAAAAGGAACTACAAGTAAATCAATAAATGTCTTGGAAAACTTGTGGCAAAATAGAGTAGGGAAACAGAAAGATAAACCTCAACAATTTGGAAGCAGTTAATACCCCATGTATAGGGACTTGAATATATGTTTTGAATATTTTACAAAAGAATAGATTTCTATGAAATTAAACATTATCACTTCTGATAAAAACAGAGCAGAAACCCAGACTAGATAAAAAACAAAGAAAAATTGAGTTTTTAAAGTTCTACCTTGTATTCTTATCGTTAGCAGTTTTATGACTGTTTTTATATTTATTTATTTATTTATTTATTTATTTATTTATTTATTTATTTAGTGGCACTGGGAATAGAACCCAAGGGCATTCTAATTCTGAGCTACACCCCCAGTCCTATTTTATTTTTTAATTTTTTTTTTTTTTTGCGGTACCGGGGATTGAACCCAGGGGCATTCTACCTCCAAGCTACACACCCGGCCCTATTTTTTTATACTTTATTTTGAAACCGGGTCTCACGAGGTTGCAGAGGGCCTCACTAAGTAGAGAGAGAGAGAGAGAGAGAGAGAGAGAGAGCTGAGGCTGGCCGCGAACCCAGATCCTCCTGTCTCTGCCTCCCAAAGTACTGGGATTACAAGCGTGTGCCACCACGCCTGGCTATTTTTTAATTTTGAAACAGGGTCTCACATAGTTGCAGAGGGAGGGCCTCATGTTGCTGAGGCTGGTTGTGAACCTGCGATCCTAGTCTCTCAGCCTCCCAAGTACTGGGATTACAAGCGTGCGCCATCACACCCGGCTCATGACTGTTTTTAAAACCTCATAAGGAAAGAAAATAAAAGTAATAAAAGACAGAGAAAATTAAAGTTAATTTTTAAATTTGTTAAATTTTAAGTTTGTTAAATTTTATCTCCCTGTCCCGAGGACAGGGAGATAAAAATAATTTAATTATTAGTTTTAAACAGGACACACAATCATATGTATTTATGATGAGCCTAACAAATAAGAGTGTAAAAACTAACTCAGATGTATGTTTAAAAAGAGCAATATACAGTATGTAAGATTTGTACATGGAAAGCATGGAATACATCAATAATCCAACTGTTAGGACATCTTATGATATATTAATCAATATTGAAAGTTACTTTAAAATGGTTGCATAAAATCTAGCATTTAAACCTGCTAAGCCACCTAAGTTTGCATATTGGTTTAAGCCTCCTGGCTGAAATTGACAAGGGAAATAGATTTTGAAACAGGTGGGAACAAAGATTTGCCAGGTGAACATAAAACTTGATTCCATGGAGTAAAACAGGTTGAGAGAAGAATGGGTGTTTACAGGAAACAGATCAAATTGGGGAACATAAAAACAAACAGGCAGAAAGGTAGATACAACCCCAACTCAAGGCGGGCAAGGTGGCGCACACTTGTTGTAATCCCAGTACTTGGGAAGTTGAAACAGGAGGATTCAGGTTTGTAGCCAGCCTCAGCTACTTAGTGAGGCCCTCCACAACTTAGTGAGACCCTGTTTTCAAGTAAAAGAATAAAAAATAGGGCTAGGGGTGTAGCCTGGAGGTAGAATGTCCCTGGGTTCAATCCCCGGTACCTCAAAAAAAAAAAAAAAACCTCAAAACAGCAGCAGTGTCTCTCCATGTTCTTGCATGTCTGCGGAAGCCTCCTTACTTTTCCAGTTCATGTTTATTTTCAAGAATGTTGATCACATTTTTCCCTTAATAATTATTGTTTTTGTTAAATTCATTATAAACATTTTCTAACATATGTATAACTCAAAAAAAAGAAAATGGAAAGCTTTTTTTATCTGGTACTGGGAATGGAACTCAGTGGAGTTCTACCATTACATTTCATTCCCAGACCTTTATATTTTTATTTTGAGATAGGGTCTCACTAAATTGCCCAGGCTGGCCTGGAAGTTGTAATCTTCCTGCCTCAGCCTCCCAGGTAGCTGGGATTACAGGTGTGGGCTGTCTCACCCAGCTGGAAAGCTTTTAATTATAAGTTTTATCCCAATACTATGTATCTAAAACTTTTATTTTGAAAGAGTCTCCCAAAGGCCTCATCTATTAAAGATAATTTTACACGCACGATCATTGCCATGTATTTTTTTGTAGTAGAATTGGTTCTTGCTTGAATCTAAGTTTTTAAGTTCCTTAGTAGGACTTGTGTATCATTGTCTTGTGTGAGCTATGCTATTAACATGGACCAATCAAACACATTTATGTCTTTGGTCAATGTCAGAATTTATTGACTAACAATAAACTCACAAGCTCTACCACTTCCATCAATTGCTATTCACCGAGTACTGTGTGTCACCTGATAGTCATAAGCCAGGACATCACAAGTTACTTTATTCCATCCTGATCTTAATTTCTAATATCTATAATGCTCAAGTCACATATCTCACTTCATGCAAGGTTACAGAAAGGCTAAGAGAGGGTTATGGTGGCCATAGGGGTTCAGGAGGCTGCACTGAGAGCCAAGGCAGAGAGCAGATACAAATTAAAGAGTCCCTGCAGGTCGTCAGATAGGATTATGAACCAGCTGAAGAACTTGTTCAGTGCCCAGAGCTGTCAGAGTATGAACCTATGCTAGGCCAGGGTCCACACTGGTGTCAGTGTTGGAGTGTCAGCTTGAAGTGGGCCTTGTATCATTGTCATGGGCAGGACAACCTGCACCACGCTGAAGCCTGGGGACAGAGAACTGGAGATCCACTGCTGTGGAGACTTTCATGGGTAAGGCTCATTATGTATGACCAGGTGATGGGATCAGGGTACCATAGTAACCGGTATTGGTGTGCTAGTCCTTGTATGGGTCTCTTGTGAGAAGGGTACTGCATTTGGTGGTCTGCATTTGGTGGCTCAAGGGCCTGGTTGTTCTGATGTGGGGTTGATGTGCCCATGCATCCATGGGTTGCTGATTTAATTTGATAAGTTCACAGGTGGTCGTTTTTATTAGCATGATTAATTTATTGATCAGTTTGTGCCTTATGGTTTTGCTATGCAGTTGGTGGTTGTTTACTTGTACAAACAAGGTGTAGAGTTGTTCAACCTCAGCCCTTGTTCTCACAATGGAGTAACTCATGGAAAACTACTGCCTTACAGAATGGAGTAGCTCAGAGCTAGGCACAGGCTGAAAACTGCCCTTCGCTCATCATAGAGTACCTCAGAGCTGGTCCAGCCTGTGTCCACAGTCAAGACACTGCAGGAATGGTCTGGGTAACTCGTCAGTGAGTCATCTGCTGTTACAGGACATTGACCACTAGATGGCAACCACACACCAGTAAGATAAAGCACCCACTGCATCTACTCGGAAGACGAAGAATGAGCTGTTGAAAGTGATTCATTGGCTGCTAAAAACGATGAGTGAGTGGAGCAGTGCAGGGAATGAGCATAGATGCCATCTTTGCACTATTAAGAGTGAGGTGTATGATGACAAAACGTAGGAATGTAACCATACCCCATAGCAAGATACAAGTTACACTGAACACTGTAAACACATGGTGTCAAACTTTCAGGAGGCCCATGTTAGAATCCTTTGCTCCTCTTATCAGTTTTCTCATCTGTGAAATGGGAATTCTACTTTGTAGGTTGGTTGGAAAAGCTAAATGTAATATTTAAAAATCACAAATGCTATGGGCTGGAACATATATGCTCAATAATTGTTAGCTGTTATTGCTATTTATTTCTTGATAGGAATTTTGAGAACCTAAAAACATAGCTCAAAAAATGGGACATAGAAGGGACTTAGAAAGGAAGAAGAAGAAATCCTTAGATGGACAAAGAAGGTGACCTAACTGAGGGAGTTGGGCGGGGAGTGGAGGGCAACACACTATAGCACATGATGTACATACACAAACCTATAAGACTC
>PVJS01032530.1:0-22726 GCA_004027185.1 Glis glis | reverse complement strand
GAGAGAGAGAGAGAGAGAGAGAGAGAGAGAGAGGGAGAGAGAGAGCAAGAGAGCTGAGGCTGGCCGCGAACCTGGATCCTCCGGTCTCCGCCTCCCAAAGTACTGGGATTACAAGCGTGCGCCACCACGCCCGGCTGTGATCTATTTCTTATCATAGATTTTTTTTAGAGTTTTACCATTGTAAATTATCTTCCTCAGTCCTTGATTTGACATTTTCATAAATTGAAAAAATAAATATTACTATAAAAATAATTGCCAGCAATTTCATATTTTTTTCCTTCAATGTTGCCATATTACTCCTCCTTCAGTAATCCAAATTCACCTCTTTGGCCATCTCTTTCTTTCTCCTTCCCTCTCTGTCTTTCTGATTTCCTCTTGTTCTCACTCCATTGGTCACTTTAGTAGAACTTGGCTTGTATGGGGACCAAAGTGTAAATGTCATACTGATTGAGTCTCCTGGAAAAATGAAAAGTATATTTCAGCTACCTAGATTAACTCTCCATAGTCTTCACGTTGAATGAAATTTAGAGCAAAGGATAAACCAAAATTCACTCTCATTCCATATATACATAGGCTTGGCGAATTAACAACTATCCAAAGTTGTTTCCTTCCTTGTATCACAATGATTTGAGTCTGAAGACCAGTTCTGTAGAGTTCATTGTTCATTTTTAAGACACATGGTGACATTTTGGGGAATTTTCACCCTACTGATGTTTTCGTAAATCTGAACATATCACATCATTTATTTAATAAAATTACATATTTATACATATAATTATGTTCATAGCCATTTTAATAAAAACAAATGCGTAGTAATGTAAACAATTAATAGATATAATTGAGTTAATTATGAAATTATTTTATCTCATGATTTCACAAATAAAATTAAGATCACTTTTTTCTTTTTCTTTTTTATATACTTTTATTGGTGCTCTATAGTCTTAAATCATCATAATGTAGTTCAGAGTGAGAGTGACTTACACACACAGCATTTGGTGAGCTTCCCTCTGGGTACCCTCCCCACTCCCTCCCCTTCCTCATAGTGATACTGAGATTGGTATTGGTAATTTTAGATATTTATATAATGTCAGTGAAAATGTTCCCTTTATTAATTCCCCCTCCCCCCATCACCACCCTCCCCTAGTCCACCTCCATCACTCCACCTCCATCCTCCATTATCTAAAGTCCCTCTTGTATCCTGATTCCTCCTAGCTTCCATATATGAGAGAAAACATATGACCCTTCACTTTCTCTGACTGGCTAATCTCACTTAGCATAATGTTCTCCCGGTCCATTCATTTTCTTGCAAATGACATAATTTTGTTGTTCTTCATTGCTGAGTAGAATTCCATTGTATGTATATCTCATAACTTTGTAATCCATTCATCTTTCGACAGACACGTAGGTTGATTCCATAATTTGGCTATCCTGAATTGTGCTGCTAAAACATAAGTCACATGCAAGTTAAAACCTGATAATTCTCTTAACTTCTAGGAGCTTTACTTTCCTTATTTGTCAAAAAGAAATAACAGCTCTCTGGGTTTCTTGCTGCATTCGAATAAATGATATGCAGAGTTAATACTTGAACAGTGCCTCTTACAAGCTAACCATGGGGACCTGGGGATTTAGTGCAGGTGGTGGCAGCAGAAACTTTGCTGCCATTGCTTCCCTTTCTCTTCTCCATTCTCAAGGAGCATTTAGGTATGAAGGAGGCCAACAGTAAGATAAATATGCTGTGTGTTGTAAAGTGTGCTATTGTTCCTATAACAAATCCCTACAAATGTAGCATCTTAAAACAACTTTATCATTTTAAAGCTCTGGGTCTTCAACGTCGAAAGTGTTTCTTCCTCGACCAAAATCAAGGTGTTGTCTGGTTTATGTTCCTTTTTTGGATTCTCTAGCATGGAATCTTTTTCTGCCTTTTCCAACTGTTAGAGGTGGCCTGCCCTCCTTGGTGCATGTCTGATTCTCCAAGTTCAAAACCAACCGACTTACAATTCCCTGCTCCTTTCCACAGTCCTATCTTCCTCTGGCTCTTCCTTAGGTGTAACTTTTCCACTTTTTAGAGCTCTATGATTACACCAAGAGCACCCCAATGAGACAGGATTATCTTCCAAATGTGAGCTATTTAACATAAACTAGGTGTGGTGATGTAGGCCTATAATCTCAGTACTTGGGAGGCTGAGACAGGAGGATCACTGGTGTGAGGCCAGCTTGCAGGAACAAATTTAAAAAACAACGGGGAACTGGTGGTGTAGCTCAGTGGTAGAGTGCCTCTGGGCTCAATTCCCAGTAACACACACACATAGACACACACACAAACGCACGCACACACACACACACCCTTAACAGAATCACACTATCAAATTCATCTTGTAGTGTGAGGTAACATATTCACAGGCTTCAGGGATTAGGTTATAGACCTTTTTGAGTGACCATTCTGCCTACCTCAAAAGAACTCTCCCACCTTTTAATAAACCTCAGGTGGACCTTGTACTCTCTTCTAGTTAATGAGATAGCTCTCTTCTTTTTGCTAATGAAATTCATAAATTAAAAATAAGTAAAGAGTAGAAATGTATGACATAAAAAATTATAATAAAAACACCCACCCACCATTAAGCTTAAGAAACAGAACATTATGAGTACAATCGAGGCTTATTGCATAGTCCTAACAAATCAAATTTTTGTTTGTTACCCACACCTAGAAGTAATTACTATGCTAAATTTAGTAGCATAAATATTATTTTTTATTTTCTTTCCACTGTATTCACACACATAAATATACAAGAGCTTTATTTTGGTTTTCCTATTTATGCTCTTATTTTTTGAGTAATATGATGATTTTCAAAATGCATTCATATTGATACACATAGTCATATTTCATTTATTTTATGGTTGTATAATATTTTGGCACAAATACATTGCAACTTATTTACCTACCCTAATTTTGATGCACATTTAATATTTTATTCCCTTGGTATGTACAATACTACTTCGAGCATGCAAATGCACATCTCCCGGTGTTCAGAAGTGATGTTTCCTCAGAGAAGATGCCTCGTTTGGAATTGGTTAATGCTAGTGTGACATTGCTTTACATCCTTGCCAACATTTAAAGTTGTCAAACAGCTCAACTTCTGAAAGGTATTAGAAAATAATTCATGCTGAGATTTCCATTTGGGTTTCTATTTTATGTCATGATATAGTACACCTTTTTGCATGCTGAAGCAATTTGTATTTTTTTCTGTGAAATGTCCATTTACATATTGTGTCTATTTTATTTATCTATTTAAAGAATTTATAAATTCTGATACTAATATCTTGTCAATTTTAAGTGTTATAAATATATTTCCCTCATTTGAATCCCATCTTTTCATTCTCTTTCCTACTGAAAGATCATAAAGTCATTCTCTTATATTTTATGTTTTGGTCTTTAAGATTTAATCTTTTGCTCATCACTCAGCCTTACAAAGACAGGGCAGACATGAAAAACATCTCATTAAACATCCCCTCAAAAAGGAGACTTAGGATTGCATGTAAACCTCAGATGAAGATAAAACTGGAAAGGCTTGACGTATAAGAACCAATGAGAAACACAACTGTGTTTTCCAACAGTACAGATAAAAAAGGGAGAAAGTATGGGGGAAATTAAATAGGGTCTAATAATTGGAATTAAATTGTGGAGATAGCATTCATAGAATCCAGAGAATAAGTAGAGGACTTTATCTCAGTCAGAATGACATATTTGCTATCATAATGAAAGAAAGAAAGAAGTTATAATACATGTCACCTTTGTAGATAGGGTGCCAGAAATTGGATACTCCATCTGAATACTTCATTATTTTTGTGAAGTAGAGACAAAATTTTCATCTGAGAATGAGTAGAAAGGCAGTAGAGTAGCATGGTTGAGGAGATAAGAAATGGTTTGATTGCATATTATGGAAAATGGAAGTCAGGCACTGTGGCACAAACATATAATCCCACTGCTTGGGAGACCGAGGCAAGAGGATTCCAAGTTTGAGGCCAGACTTAGCAACTTAGCAATACTGTGTTTCAAATAAAATAAAAAGAGCCAAGGGTGTAACTCAGTGGTAGAGTGCCCCTGGGTTCAATCCCCAGTACAACAAAAAAGGAAGGGAGGGAGGGAGGGAGGGAGGAAGGGAGGAAAGGAGGGAGGAAGGAAGGAAGGAAGGAAGGAAGGAAGGAAGGAAGGAAGGAAGGAAGGAAGGAAAATCTTATCAGAACAGAGAAGAATTGATGTGCAGGGTAACTGGTCTCATTGAGCTCAGAGGACACTACTGGTAGAGGTAATTATCTGAGGACACTGTGATTTTCTCCAGTCATATTTACCTGCCCAGGTATAGAAACAGAGAAATCAGTCAATTAAATTGCTCCAGTTTTGAGTTTCCTAGCTGGATTCTAAAAACTGGAAAGTGGAAATTAAGACATTCACAAAGACTTGGTTGAAAAAATTTTATAAGGCTTGTAAGTATAAAGGAAGAAAGTAAAGCAGATATATGTGAGACCTTATATGTAATTGACAGTATATCAGTAGAGTTAATCCAAGTTAGCCTCATAAAATAAAATTTAAACTTTTTTCATGCATTTGAGCACCTTGATCTACTTCTAGGAAATACTAGATTACGAAGTACTAAAAACACAGATGTAACTTTTCCTTGTGTTTAATTTTCTCATCATACTTTTTCTGAAGTCCTTCTGATGGAAGTATATTTGGTCCACATTTATGAAAAGCATTAAGAGATATTCACTAAACTTTTAGCCTCTTTCCTTTCATCACTAATCAATACTATAATGTTTCTCTAGGTCTTTCTTTTGCAGGTTTCCCATTGGACATTTTAAATCTGGTGTTTTCAAGCTCTTGTAACCAAGAATACATAATAAAGAATGTTATAATTTTAGAAATTTACCCCTATGATCCACAAACTCTTATGAGTTTGAATGAGATTAATAACACTTTTGACAATCTGTTCTGCAGTTTGGTCTTTTATTCCTGTTCAGTGTATTTTCTTGCTTTTCTCTCAACCTCTTTTTTGTTGAAGTTTAGTTTATTAAGTTAGTGATTCCTACTAAGTGCTGTGTGCATGTTTGCCATTATCACTATGAACTACATTATGATGTGAAACTATAACATACCAGTAAAAGTATAAATTTTTTTTTTTTTTTGCGGTACCGGGGATTGAACGCAGGGGCATTCTACCTCCGCGCTATGCCCCCGGCCCTATTTTTTATACTTTTATTTTGAAACCGGGTTTCACGAAGTTGCGGAGGCCCTCACTAAGCAGAGAGAGAGAGAGAGAGAGAGAGAGAGAGAGACAGGGAGCTGAGGCTGGCCGAGAACCGCATCCTCCGGTCTCCGCCTCCCAAAGTACTGGGATTACAAGCGTGTGCCACCACGCCCGGCTTAAAAATTTAATTAATTAATTAAAAAGAGAAATTTTAAAAATCACATGAAGATACAAGCGAGTGCTGGAGGCTCTGTGAAAAGATTGTTAAGTCAGACTGCACAGCACTGCCGTGTTTGTTAGGGCAGGGCACAGCTCACTGCACCACTGGGAAACAACACGGGGCAGAGGATCTCACCAACACTGTCCTTCAGAGTTCTCATCCGGGTGTTCATAAGTCTTTCATAGGAATCTGTCCTTGCTGTTATACATCAAACAAATTCAGATTGTGACCCGCCATTCTGATCATGGCAGTTTTATTTTTGTACATGAACTGAAACAATTCTGATCTTATATCCACATTCTTGCCCAGATTCCATCCCATCATTACAAACAGAGACGCTTCATGAAAAGTGTGTAATTACACACAGGCAGAAAATATTCTCTTGTTCACATTTTGTGTCTTCATCCTTCCTACTGATTATGAAATATTCAGTATTTCTATCCTGAGACACGTTGCTTTTAACATATTGGGCGCAGAAGGTTATCTTTAAAATCCCCTCTAAATCTCCCAAATTAATGTTCTGTGTAGTGAGCACCTGCCAGCTTTGATACAGTTATGGGATTAGACATTTCTGAATGATTTTTGACTCTGAAGGTTGTTTGCATGCTGTTACCAAGTCTGGCTGTACTTCAGCTCTAGAATCTTCCATTTCATAAAGGATTTGTTGGGAAGCCAGTAAATGCTTTCGTGTAGTTTTGTAATTATCATACCTATAAATTGCCTTTATTCAGGCTGGGCACTTTCTTGCTCATAAAACAATTGCCCCTGCAATCAACTTTAATTGATTCGATACTAATCTATACTATTTCCTTGGAGGTGGGCTTGGCGGTAAAGGAGGCTCTTGATTATGCTTTTTGTCTTTGATAAAACCTGATAAAATAAATAAAAGCTTATTTAATTTCTGCATATTGAATTAGATGTCACAATGAGACAAAGTTAATTCAACATCCATATGTTATAACAGGTTATGACCATGTTATTAAGTGAGAACTAAAACTGATGGAGAAGACATTTAAACATTAGGCAGTGTATTGCATGTATTGAAATATCACATGATATTTCGTTTATATATAGTTGATATTTCTATGTATCAGTTAAAATGAATTTTCATTTTTAAAAAAGAAATAAATGTTAAGGATAATGACAGTCATATATAGTATATAACTTGCATATCATCCTGCAAAGACACGCTCAATAATAGGAATGTGGCTCATCCATCTTGCCTTATTTTCTGAACTAAATTAAAAAAATCTATTCACTTTTTGAGGCAACTTTTATCTCAGATGATCCATATATCTTTGTTTCACAGAAATTCTTATAAAGATCTGGCTCCTTGTATAATATAGAAGAATCATGTGCCTGAAGGCAAATGCTCCCAGAATTAATCTGGATAATATATTTTCAATAAACATAGATAGAAATTTAAATGAATATATATTTTGTATTATAAAAAAGAAGCCTATTTAGCTACTGAAAATGTGCTGAACTTAAACTTAGGTATGAATCAATAATCCACATTAAAATTTTATTACACTTTGAGCATTTTATTTCTTGTACACCTTTTAAAAAGACATTTATATATGTTCCAGACTCTTTATCAGAGCAGATGGTAACATCAGAAGGAAGGTGTTAATTGCTTCTCTTACATTTCCATTCAACTGGGTGAGACTAAATCCCATAAATTTTCCTTTTGCAAATTTCCCATTACCTTTGGTTTACAGCAACCAGTTTTTAAGTTTGATTTTTTGTTGATGGTCACTGAGTTCTCCTTCTCAAAACAGCCACCTGTAGTAAATGAAACCAGTATACATCAAATAATAAAATAAGTGGTTAGAGTTTAATAATAAATAATGTCTCATTCAAGTAAGGTATCCCTTAGTGGGTGAAACAAATAAGTAAACCAGCACATGAACTGAAATCTGTGATTAGTGTAGTGGGGCAGATAATATAAAGCAATGGGAGCACAGGAAGGTATTCATAAGCCCAGGCTGTAGGGTCAGGGGAAGGTTACTGCAGATGCAAGGCCTTGCATGAATTCCATAGTGAGAGGCCAGGTGAGTGAGGGCCAATCCACAATGACACACATGTAAAAAGGTATAAAGACCAGAAATATGAGAGAACATTGATGTATCAAGGTAGTAAGTAGATAGTTGGGCCTTTTGTTTTGTTGAGATACAAGTTGATGCACTATATCATAAAATGTGTGTAAATTTATTTAAAATATTTAATCTTGAAAACACTTAAAATGTGGTAATCATTGAGCCTAAAGTCTCCTAGTGCTATGCCTAGACTAGTAAAAGTGGTGGAAGTTATATTTATTACCAACATAACTAAACTAGTCATATAGCTGTGTGAGTATGTGTATGTGTGTGTGTGTATATTACTTTCCAATCACACTAGTTTCTTTTCTGTTTTCTACAGAGTAACCATAATATACACATTTATTACCTCATGATATTTTCATCCAATGTGAACCTAGAAAACCGGCACTCCTTTCTGATAATGCATATACAATATTACTTTAGACTGTGGCATAGTTCTAACTCATCCATTAACCTTTAACTTTCAGACAAGAGCTCTGTTTGTTCCCTTGTCATTCTCTTTCTCTCTCACCAAATAGAGGAAGATATTATTTATGGCCATGCTGCTGCCACATAAGCATTAATTTAGAAACTGACAATATAGAGTAGCATACTTTGAAGAAAATCTTATGGTCTTGGATGGCTGCTCATAACCATGGGATGCAAAGATAAGATATATCCAAATCACAGGAGGAACTTTAAAATATTCTCATACTTAGAGCTCCATGCCTAGAAAAGTCTGTTGAGGTAATGAGATGGGAATTTGAAAAAAATTCTCCAAGTTATGTTAATTTACACTCTGATATTCAAGACCCCCTTCAGACTTTGGAAGCCACAGTTTCTATGTTACAAATGCGTTTGTAGAGCTGTGTTCAAAGGGTTGTAAACTTAGGTAGTAAATAATAGGTTGAAACGTCCATTTGGAACAAATATTTAAAGGTCACCATCTAACATTTATTTTTAGATCAAAGTGCAGTAGCAAGCCACTGGAAATCTGTGAAGGGAGAGGTAATGTGAATAGCCAGTTGAGGATATATGTAAAATATGGTAAGCAAAGGAGAAACTAAACATGTAACAACTCATAAGATAGAGATGAACCTCACCTATGGGAAAAAAATCTGTCAATTAAAGAACTATAAAATGTTACAGTGTTTATCAGAAAGATTTGAAGGGGAATTGAGGGGTGTAGGGAATTGAGGAAAAAGAGGGCATGAGTAAGGTGCATATGATAAAAATACATCATATACATGAATGAAACTGTCATAATAAAACCCATTATTTTGTACAGTTAATATGCAAGAAAAATGTATTGGTCAGGGTTCACTAGACTAACAGAATTCACAGAATGAATATGTGGAAAAAGGGATTTATTAGATCAGCTTACAATGTAGTCCCGAGTTCCGACTGCACGTCGAGAATCAGAGGAACCAGTAGCTGGTAGAGCAGTCTAAGAGCTGGAGTCTTAGGATTGGAGCAACCACTAATTCAGTCCCAGTCCAAGATGTGAAGATAAGGAAGCTCTTTGGACAAACGATGGTGAAGTTTCAGTTCGAAGGGCTGGAGGCCGACGATGTCAGACGAGAGCAGAAGATCAACAAGCTCTTCAGAGAAACGGCTAAGTTGGAGGCTGACAATCTCAGACGAGAGCAGATGCGTTTTCTTCGGAAAAGTCGCACATCCCTCTATGCACCTTTCTCCTTCTTTTATCCAAGTCCGGCACCTATCAGAACCCTGCTGCCTACATTTAGGGCAGGACTTTCTGTTTAATCTTCTTTTACACACCCAAAGTCACATGATCTTGGGTGTGTCATGATCTGGTCAAGTTGACAAATTAGATTAACTATCACAAATAAGTATAGCAATTTTTTTAAAAAAGGAAAGAATATGCAATGAATTTGGACTCCAGAAGTATTTGAATTTGAATCTCAGTTCTTTCATTTATATATGAGTGACCATGCATCACTAGCGTTAATACCATAAACCTGTTTTGTTCTTGTTTAAGTACTTTCATTGGTGCATTATAGTCTCACATCATAATCTAGTTCATAGTGACAGTGACTTACATGCACACAGCATTTGGTGGCCTTTTCCCTGGCTCCCTTCTCACTCTCCCCCCCTCCATATATGATATTGGCATTAGCATTGGTATTCTCACGTATTTACATAAATGTTAATGGAAATGATTCCTTTGTTAATTTTCCCTCTTCCCCCTCTATCCTCCCCTAGAACACCCCCCTCATGCCACTGAGGTTTCTCCTCCATTATCTAGAGTCCCTTTTATATCCCAATTACTCCCTATCTTCTGCATATGAAAGAAAACATATGAACCTTCACTTTCCGTGACTGTCTAATCTCACTTAACATAATGTTCTACAGGTCCATCCATTTTCCTGCGATTGACATAATTTTTTTCTTTATTGCTGAGTAGAATTCCATTGTGTGTATATTCCATAATGTTATAATCCATTCATCTGTTGATGGACATCTAGATTGGTTCCATAATCTGGCTATTATGAATTTTGCTGCTATAAACATGGATATGCATGTATTATTAAAATATTATGATTTCAGTCTCTTTGAAAAGATACTCAGGAGTGGCATAGCTGGATCATATAAACCTGTTGTCTAATACATAAACCATGTTAAGTTTTATCCCAAAATAATAGGTATTGTTTGGTTAATATTAATGTCATCATGTATGTTCCAAGAATTAGTGATTTTTTATGGTCTAAGAATTGTGTGATAATACTAATAAAAAAGGACCATACTAAGAACTGTGGAAGATATAAAATTCATGAAGTTTATGCACTATTTCGCATTTAAAATCTGCTTGTGGAGACTCCATACAGCAAAAACATCTAATCCTATTCGAAATATGTTCAAGTATATGACACTAAACTGATACTGGTACTAGAACCCAGGCCACATTTGAAACACTCACTTTGTCTATGAACTCTAGCATTCTGAAAAGGTTATGTTTCCCCTTTTATGCAGAGAATAAAATTTCAGAGAGATGAAGTATTATGCATCTTGTCATACAACTCAGTTGAGGGTCTAGGATTTGAACCAGAAACCACCTTTAATATCAATGGAAGTGATTCCTTTGTTAATTCTACCTTTCCCCCCTCCGACCTCCCCTAGACTACCTCCCTCACTCCACTGGAGTTTCTCCTCCATTATCTAAAGTCCCTCTTATATCCCAATTACTCCCTAGCTTCCACATATAAGAGAATCATATGACCCTTCACTTTCTGTGAGTGGCTAATTTCACTTAACATAATATTCTCCAGATCCATCCATTTTCCTGCAAATGACATTATTTTGTTCTTCTTTAATACCGAGTAGAATTCAATTGTGTGTACATCCCATAATTTCATAACCCATTGATCTGTTGATGGATACCTGGGTTGGTTCCATTATTTGTCTATTATGAATTGTGCTGCTATAAACATGGATATGCAAAACAGAGATTGTAGAATCTATACCTAGGGCCTTAGAGGCCAGAATAAGGATTTTGGATTTTACTCTGAGTGAGATGAGAAGCCACTGCAAAGTATTAATTAGGTGTGACATGTTATGGCTTGTTTTAGCAAAATCCCATTGTTTTCATCCCAAATGCTCCTGGTCACCTTTGCAAGACTCAGTAGTAATCAGGCTCTTTGCTTACTCATAAACCCAGAGCACATCATCTTCACACCCAATGACTTCAGTTGCTAGTAGTAGCAATGGTTGATGGTGGTGGTAGCAATAAAAATCAGAATACTAGTCTCTCTTTCATAAACCCTAGTACTGTAGGTCTTTTAATCTATAAAGTGCCTTACAGGTCACAAATTAAATTCTTCCAAAGAACTCTTCATTTCTAATGCTTTATTTTTAATCCATTTACATGTCACCAGACATGAATGTTCTAGAAAATGGTTTTGGAGATCCGATTCTACAAAATTAAGGTGAAACTCTTTAGCATACAGGTCACTTTTATTGCTGTATAGATTTTAGTCTTTATTTATTTTTGTGGTACTGGGGATTGAACCCACAGGCATTTTACTTCTGGGCCCCAGCCCTATTTTATTTTTATTTGGAAACAGGCTCTTACTAAGTTGCTGAGGGCCTCACTAAGTTGTGAGGCTGTCTGTAAACATGTGATCTTTCTGTCTCACTCTCCTAAGTACTGGGATTACAAGCATGTGCCACCACTCCTGGCTTCACTTACTATTTATGATGGTTGTTTCTTTAACTATGAGAACTACGTAAAGGTAAAGAAACAACCATCATAAATATTCTATCAGAGAGAAAAGGAGACTGAACTCCCACAGGAGCTAACTCACTGTAGGAAGAAAAGCATCAATTCATTTAAGGGGGCTCTGACCCCACAACCAAAATACCTACCACTACACTCTACCTCCCAATCTGCCATATTGAAGGATTAAGCCTCATATGAGTTTTGGTGGGGACAAACCATACTCAATCCATAGTAGACATCTTCCTTGTTTATTTTTTGATGAAAAGAATCACTTTTCTTGTGATCTTCAATGAGGTTGATTCATACCTTTCTTTTTATTTTTTAAATTTTTTATTGGTGCATTGTAATCATACATCTTGATGAAGTTCAGGGTGATAGAGGCATACATGCATGCAGTACTTGTTGAGCCCTCCCCCAGTTCCCACTCCACTCCCTCTCCCTCTCCATCTTCCCGTGCTCAACACAGCAGTTGGCTTTGATAAGTTTGTGTATGTATGTCATGTCCATTGAAGTATTTCCCTCTTCAAGTCTTCCCCTTCTGTCTCCCTCAGTTAGGTTCCTTCCTTCACTCCACTAAGGTTTCTTCTCCTCCTTTACCTGAAGTCCTCCTGTGTCCCAGTTTCTCCCTAGCTTCCACATACAAGAGAGAACATCTGTCCTTTCACTTTTTGTGACTGAATAATCTCACTTAGCATAATATTCTCCAGTTCCATCCATTTCCCTGAAAATAACATAATTTAGTTCTTCTTTATGGCTGAGTAGAATTCCATTGTGTGTATATCCCATAATTTTTAACCCCTTCATCTGTTGATGAATATCTCAGTTGGTTCCATAGTTTGACAATTATGAATTGTGCAGCTTATAACATACATATGCAAGCATTACTATGGTAATCTGGTTTTAATTCTTTTGGGTAGATATCTAGGAGTGATATAGCTGAGTCATATGGTAGGTTCATTCCCATTCTTCTGAGGACCCTCCACACTGTTTTCCAAATGTTTGCACTAATTTGCAATTCTACCTACAATATATCAGAGTTACTACTTCTCCATATCCTTGCCAGTATTTGTTGTTGTTTGTGTTTTTAATGATTGTCATTCTAATTGGGGTTAGGTGAAATCTTAGCGTAGTTTTGATTTGCATCTCTCTAATTGCTAATGATGTAGAACATTTTTTCATATATTTATCGGCCATTTGTATTTCTTCTTTTGTGAAGTGTCTATTTAGTTCACTTGCCCATTTTTTTGTTTGGGTTATTATTATTTTTTTGTCAGTTTCTTGAGTTCTTTGTATATTCTAGATATTAGTCCTCTATTGGAGGAGTAGCTGGCAAAGACCTTCTCCCATTCTGTTGGCTCTCTCTTGAGGTTCTTGATAGTTTCCTTTGCTGCACAGAAGCTCTTAAGTTTAACGCAGTACCAAATATTAACCCCTGCTTTAATTTCTTGTGCCTTTGGGGTAAGAAGGATTATATTCCTCCTTCTTATCCCTGTGTATCCATTTCTTATTTCTAGTACAAAGATCCATGCAAGGAAAATTTTAGAACCTGATTCATCTTTCTGCCTAACCCAACAGAGTATCTTAAATGCAGTAGGAAATAGATGGTTATGTCATCAGTTTATCTTTAATATGATCACATCTATTCTGAAGACATATTCATTTCTGTGATTCAGTTCTAACCTCTTTTAAATAAGAACATATTTTTGTCCCTTGAATATAGCCCCCCATCATGTCAGATGCATATTTCTATAACTTTTCCCAAGTGTTCAAAATTTTATTGACTGAATGGTCGGTTAACCCTCTAGGTTGCAGAAATTTGCCAGTGGATTAAAAGATTTAAATCATCCCCAGAGCTTGATTCTGAAAGAAAGATTTCTCAGTTTCAAAATGTTTGTGAAACACCTTGTGCACCTTGTGTAGAGAAAGATAGCGAGACTAGGAACAAGGCCATTCTCCAGTGGCTCTCTGAAGAGCTGAGATGCCACAATTGGGGTCAGAAACCTTCATCTTTGCTATCATAGTTTTTATTGCTCTGGCGTGTTTTGATACACTCCAGAGGGAACCGTCATCTTATCTTGCTTATTCCACAGGTCAAGAAACAGGCTTGTAGAGGAAGTCGAAGCAAGAGAAAGAGGCGCATGTAATCTCCATTTTATTCAGTCTTAGAATATTACCTGAAATATGAAGGTGTAATATCCTGGTTATTCAATTATAGAGATATAGGTAAACTGCAAAAAAGTTATGATACATAAATGTATTTTAGCTTTGATATTATTTGTTACTTTACTTACACAAATTAACACTCTGTACCAAATAAATTAGATAAAAATGTAACATCAAGGTAATACATTTTCATAAAACTTTATACCAAATACTTAAGAAAATGTCCTGTATTGCAGTAATGATACTTCTTCCAACTTACAAATAGACACTAGGTAAATGGTATAGAAAATGCCAGTGTGTGGTTTAGAAAATGCCAGTGTGTGGTTTAGGCAGCAGAAGGCCAGATCATTTTATGTTCAAATGCTGTCTTGCTATTTAAATTGCTGTACATCTCTGCCTGACACTTTAAGACTTGTTTGGTGTCTGACACCTGAAGCTTGTTTGAGATTCAGTCAGATGGACAGTAAATAATTCACTGTCAGGCTTCCTGCATCTTGGAGAGAATAAAAAACTAGAACAAGAGACTAACAGACATAAATTTAGATGGCAATGAGAAATTTAAGTTTTCACTGCAGAACACAGGTATAAGAACACGGAGGAGAGAGAAAGGTTTACTCAGTGCTAGCCATGGCAAAAGAAATAGCAAATACTGGGCTCAAGTTGTAAAATTATAATAATCAATCCTAATAATGTTAGTTTAACAAAAGAGTACAATGGTTACATTTTTTTTTCTTCTTAGAGTCTTTTGAACTTACAGTTCCAACAAGAGAGAATAATAGTTTGGTAAAATTTGAGCAACAATATTTATTTAAGATCTACTGGCAATCTCTTAATGACTCTTCGAAGCAAGAAGGAAGGGTAGATGGTATTTAACTTCAAAGAAGTAAAATTAGCAAAGAGCAGTTTTACTAGAGTTACACAAAGAAGAGATTGCTGGGACATAGGATACAGTGTAATTGTGGTATAGAAGTACATTTTTTTCTTAAGAGAATTAAAGACTGTAAATTTCTTTGACTAATATCTTTGTGTTTATTCATATGATCGCTGATGAGGCTTCATCTCGAACTCATTCCTCTTGATCTGATAAAGTCTTTTTTATCTGATTTGCCAGTTTCTTGTTATTTATAATTCATTAAACTACTGCTTTGTAAATTTTAACTAACTTTTTCTGCAAGCACTGGAAAACAAATAATTCTTCCTGGTAATAAAATTTATTGGCTGCTCTTTTATTATCCATACTGTTGTCTTTCAGTTCTGAAAAAAATGAAAAGAAAATGAAGTGACTGCATGTCTCAGGATAAAGCAGAAAGAATAAATGATAACCAAATAAAAGAATAACTGCTTGTCTCTTGTATGAAATGCAAATTTGTCACATTTATCCTTGTAGTTTGGGAAGAATAAATGGTACTTTCGTATGTCCAGTAGAAACTTTTTATGAAATAGTTTTTCTTTTTAATATTATAGTTCAGAGATTTGCCTTTGTATCTAGAGAGAATAATATTCTCTTTGCAGAATAGTAAGCTTTATAATTTAAGCTTTATAGCATTCCATATTTAAAAAGAGACAAAAGTAGAAAAACAAGGATCATTTTTAATTTTTCTCACTTAGCAATTATTTTATAATAGTTATTCCTTCTAATTTTGAAACATTTAAAAAGAAAACTAAAATTTATACAATATCATTTGCCTATTAAAACAAATCAATTTAAAAATGAAATGAGGTAAGTTTTATAAAAATTCCTTTTCCTCAACTAGTAGTCCAAACATATTCTTTCCACTCAATGTGTAATCCTTTTAAATTAAGACAGGTATTTTTATACCTGCAACAGCAATAATTCTATGGCCTCAAAATAAGTTCCTGGCAAAAACAGAGTATTGCAGTCTGGACTAGTGTGTACTCCTGAATGCGAGTTTTGCTAGGGAAGCTTTCATTGGAAGTGTCTGTCTAGTAGCCAAATCGCAGGGACATTTAAAGTGGGTATGAATTATATGAGCTAAATATGAAGGCTTTTTTTTATCTTCCCTTTATGAGACTGTGTATTACCAATTGAAATTTAGTGAAATAAAGGGACTACGTCAATTTAACATGTTAAGCCTATGAAAGGTCATTTGTAAGTTCAACCAAGCAAACAACAGACCTACACTCAGTGACAGGGTCTCAGTGACAGACAGAGCACTGTGAAGGGAGCCAGGGACCATCACATATACTAGAAACCTTCTCCCTGCCCAGAGAAAGCTTTACAGTTATTGAGGGAGGCATTGCCCAAACTCATAAAGCATCAAAACCCAGCACCAAATGCATAGCAAATGGGCATTTAAAAGGCAGAGACTGCACGTTTGTATATATGCAGCAGTAAATAATAAAGTATATAATAGCATCTTCTGAAACAAAAGGGATATCAAATGTAACTCTAAACTTTCACTTAAGATTATTTTTCTTTATGAGTAGATTACAAATTGTCTCCTAGTTTTTAACACTACTCATTTATTTATTTAGTTAATTAATTAATTAATTTATTTATTTGGGTACTGGCGATTGATCCCTGTGGGGTTCTACAACTGAGCTACATCCCTGCCCCCTTTTATTTTGAAACAAGCACTCTCTATGTTACTGTGAACTGGCCTCAAACCTGTAATCCCCCTGTCTCAGTCTCCTAAAAACTGGGATTATGGGCTCATGCCACTGTGCCCAGCTTCTCCATTACTTTTTAGAGATGTACTTCATCATTATTAATTTGTATTCTTTTCAATTTAATGAGGCTTGACTGATTTTCTAGTGTTTAAAGGAATAAATAAATAGATGATTATGCTCTTTGGACCATGTCAACAGTGTCAGAGTAAATGATGGCCTGGAAGAGTTATCTATTTGATGTGCTTTACTGTTTTCTAAAGTGTTTCCTACTGTGTGATATCTGACATTTAAAAAAAATAATTTGAGAAGACTCCTGCTTAAGACCAATGTAAACATATATCTATGAAAGGGAAAATAGCAATACAGGAAAAGCTATCATTAAGTTCAGAAGAAATAATGTGGAGAATAAAGAAAAAAGACTTCAAATCCTACCATATTGTAGAATCTTTTTAAGGCCTACCATATCATCTACAAAAAAGGCACCCAGAAATTCCTTCAATTGTATCCAGAAATGTGGCCAGACTTAGGTTATAAGCACTGAAATAGAATAAGAGGAGAAAAGATATCATTTTAAGATTCCTCTCTTTTTCCCTCTTCCTCTGTCTGTATTCAGCACTATAACATTTTGTTTGTTACATTGTTCTGTCTTAAATAACTCCCCCAATGTTCTGAAATGGTTAAAAGAATAGCATTTTATTGAACTACAAAGTGGTTTTAATGGTGTTGATTGCTGGCTTTCAGTAAAACCTAAATTCTGCTGAAAAACATTTAGGAAGAGGGTAATTCTTTGGAGAAACAAGTTTTTTGAAGGACAGTAAAATTTTAAAAGTTCTTATTTTACCCATAAAGTTGAGTATAGAATCAGTGTTACCACAGTGGACCTGTTCTTTGTTCTTTCTCCCTTGCAGGCAAGTTTTAATTCTGTTTTTGTCTAAACTCAGAGCGGCAACACTAGACAAGAACAATTACCTGTTGGATGTAGTACAAATTTAATAGGACGGCAAGAAAGCCAGTCTCTTCAGAGTTACATGGAATTTTGGACTAAATTTTCACTTACCATGATCATCACCTTGTTAAATGTGTGGAAACACAATTAACTTTTAATGTCTTCAATATTTTAAATATTTACTCAGAAAATAAAGTAGTATTATAATGGTCATAACAATTGGTTTTACTTTGAAGCCACACTGCTTTGCCGGGCTATATTCCACGTGCTTGGGTCATCTGCCTAAGTACCAGAGACTCACCATTGTGATTGAAAAATGGAGATAACAACAATTTTAATAGTAGATATCTCATATATTTTTTGTGGACTAAATTGGTTTGTGTGTGTGTGTGTGTGTGTGTGTGTGTGTGTGTGAATGAGCAAGAGAGAGGAGAGAGGAGAGAATGAGCAAGGGAAGGAGATTATGAAAATTTACAAGAATGTTGACACAATTACTTATAACCAAGTATTACTAATGTTAAAACCTTATTTGAAAACACATTCTCTGCTGGGCATGGTAGCATACGCCTCTAATCCCAGTACTTGAGAGGCTGAGACAGGAGGATTGCAGGTTCAAGGACAGCCTCAGCAAGTAGTGAAACTGAAAATGAACAACCTAGCAAAACCCTGTTTCAAAATAAAAAAATAAAAAGGGCTGAGGGTGTAGCTCAGAGGTAGAATGCTCCTGGGTTCAATCCCCAGTACCACAATAAATAAATAAATAAATAAACAAATGCATTCTCTACTATTGCAAATTTAGTATAAAATAATTGTCATTGGCTATCATCTTCTAAAGGATTCTTCTGGTGATTTTAATGTTTTCTTTCTAGTATAATCCCTCATTCAGTGAGTTTGACCTTTGTTCTGCACTTCTAGAAATATGTTTAGGGATTCTCATATTTATATGTATAAACATAAACATATACTATTCTTTTTACAAAAAGGAAGACCTTTTCTGAAATTAATTTATGTCTAGAATTTTTCTATTTTTTCAAATTGGTGGATAACAAATTACCACACATTTCGAAACTGAACACAAGACATATTTCTTATCACAAAAGGTCAATGGATCAGGAAGTCCGGGCATGGCTGAGCTGTTTCCTCTGCTCCTAGACACAACTCAGGGTCTTTTGCTCCTGTGTGCTCATGGGGAATGGGGTCTCATCTTCTGGGCTTCTGTGGTCGCTAACAGAATTAAGTTCTTGCAACTGGAACACTCACATTGCCTTGTTTCTTCAATACGAGTAGATTAGTCTCTGACTTCTAGTTCTGATTCTTGTCCTCTCTTTTAATGGTTTTACATGATGTCTAGTTCCATTCTTTTACAGGTGAGTATTTAGGGTTGTGTTCCAGTTTGATTTATGTTTTAGAATGTCTCTTATTGTGAAATAAGTCTCCAGTATGCCTGCCTTTTGTATGCTTATCATGAAATAAAAATTGTACATTAGTGGGTAAATTCATAACACATTGAGTTGTAATACTTCCCTATTAGATGATTTTAACATATTTTTAATGATTGTTGCTTTTTCCCTGACTTTTTGATAGGGAATAAATCAGTTGTTAGATTTTAGTGATTCAACTTAGAGGCCAACATTTGTTACCATCCTAAGGTTTTCTACCAGTTTAATTGAAAATATATTCAGTTTTCAGTGGGAGCTGGTTTAAAAAAATATCATCTTAAACTGTATATGTGTATGAATCTGGAATTTCTAAAATCTCTTCCATCTAACCAAGATACAGAAATACATGCTGATTCTGAAAGATGAGTAAAAATCATCTACAAACTCTATATAGAAATATTTGTGTTCTTTATTTTTAGTTACCTTATTCTTAATAAGTATAAGTATTAAAAGATGACTTTATAAAATAAATAGGTGGTTATAAGATTCTTCTTTTATCTGCAGCAGGGTGTAGATTGAGGTAGGTTTTTTTGAGTAAGATTTTACTTTATTTAAGTTTATTGCCTTAAATGTGTTTGAAAGCAACAAAAAGGTTTGGTCAATGCCAGTACTGGAAAGACAGGATCTACAGATAATAAATGAATCTAGGAAATTCAGGAGTCCCACAAATAATAAAACTTGAACTTAATTGTTTCATTGATGGTACTTATAGAGCTATTTTATAGTTTGACCTGTTAGCTACCCAATCTGATAGCAGGACTACTGACATCTGTTCTTCCATCTAAGTGTTAGTGGTAACCAATTAAGGCCCTGCTAATGTTCTCCTACAATATTTGACAACTCAGTGTGGCTAAGTAAGCCATGTTTGTGAATAAAAATCTCTCCTGTCACCAAAAACTGACTACACATTTCATCAGGCAAATCAGGTTTTTGAACTCTCAGGTATGGTTTTGGTTAACTGTAGGCATCATATAACCCATTATAAAATTTTTCCAAATGCATAGAGTCCTTCCTTAGTATATTATTTCTAAGGGCTACAGATTTATTTCATGGAATGGGGCTGGAGAAAGATTTAAATCTAAACATCCTATAATGTTAAGTTTCTCAGGGCATTTTTAATTTCCAATCTTATTAAAGTATAATTATAGCATACCAATCAGACATATTGGGGACTATAATTTGATCATTCTTAACATATGCACATACCACAAGAAAATAATGAAGATTTCCATGAACTTCAACATTTTTTCAACTTTATAAACCCTCTCTCCCTCTACCCCTTTTCACTGATCTACTTTCTTTTATTATACTTTCATTAAGATTTCTGGAAATTTAATAAATCACATAGTATGCTCTTTTTAGTTAGGCTTCTTTCACTTAGTTACTTGTTTTAAGATTTGCCCACGTTGTGGAGACTTTCCAGAGTTCATTCCTTTTCACTTCTGAGTAGTATTTCATTCTATGGGCATAAAATATGTCTTTATATATACAATTTTGGCAGTATACCCTCAAAGTATTTTCTATCAATTTTATAAATCTACCTGTGTATGTTGTATTGGTTACATAGTATTAAATAGCATGTAGATACCATTATAATCACTTGGTTCTCTGACAAACCTATTGGCATATGTATCTTTTGTGCATGTGGATATTTTTGTAGGAGAGATGTTAAGAAGTGAATATTCTGTCTCAAAATATATACCCTATTGAATTTGGAAAGACACTTTGTTATCAACATCAAAAATTATACTCTACATGTTACCAAACTTGTATATGACACCACACTTCCTATATCATGTCTAAAATTAGATTTATCAATAATTTTTATGTCTGCCACTCAGATGGGTGAATAATGATATGTCATTAAGAAATTCTAATTTTCTCTTTACTAGTGAATTCATACAACCTAATAACTGTACTTGCCATTTGTACAATTATTTTTTAATTGATCCTAGCAGTTCTTATGCACCCAGGCACTCTAAACATTCCCAGACTCTTCTTCCAGCATGTTTTAGCTTATCTCTTTAGCATTCTGCTCAGCACAGCCCCAATATCTCCAAATGTCTTGTGGAGAAGATTGTCTCCATTTCTGTGACTACCTAAGACACTTCTAGTTTTATCTCTGCTCATTTTGCCTTTGACCTGGGACCCACCCAGATCTCCAGCCACTATCTCCAGCCTGTACTCAGAATTGGCAAATTTCTTCTGTGGAAAGGCAGGTGCAAATTTTCACCTCAATTCTGAAAGATTTGGCCTTCATTGGAGTTTTTAATCCATCATCTTCTATCTTTCCATAATTACCTGATATCTTTGAAACTATGAATTCTGTAATTTCTCCAGTTTTTCTAGCTATTCTTGGAGTATTGGCTTGCCAGAGTACATAATCCAAGCTGGAAGCAAGATATTTATTCATTTTTTAGTCTGTGCATACATATTTTCTGAGGAATGACAGTGTTGAGTAGATGTTGATAGATCATTTGGGTGTCCTTTTCAGGGAAACATTTGTTAAAGGCTTTTCTACTGGGATGTCATCGTTTTTACTGATTTTCATTAGTTCATTATATAATCTTTCACTCTATGGAAATTTATGAATACACATCTAACTTTAACCAATTATTTGACTTTTGAGATTAGAACTTTTGTGTCCTGTTCAGAATTGTCCAACACAAGATGATTAGATATTCTCTTATCTTTTCCAAAGAGGATTCTTCTTTTTCATTTGCATAAACACAATTTTTATGGAATTGGTTTTGGTGTGTAATGTGAGATAGGGTCAAAATTAATTTTGTTTCATGGACACTTTTGTGTATATAATATATTGTACATATAAAGATTCATAAATTAAAATGAGAACTAACTAGAATTATTGGAATAAAAATAAACTAGACTTTTTATATTTTAAAATATGATTATTAAGCTTAAAACTAAGTAAATGCTTTATTTATTCATTTATTGTGGTACTAGGGATTGACCCAGGGGCATTATACCTCCAAGCTACACCCCTAGCCCTTTGTATTTTTTATTTTGAAACAGAGTCTCACTGATAGCCTCAAACCTGCAATCCTCCTCTCTCACCCTCCCAAGAACTGAGATTACAGGCATATACCACCACACCTGCCTTAACTAAATGTTTTTAAAAACTCTAGAGAAAAATCATAATGGAAGCTAGATCTAATGAAATTAACCACATGAATAAGAAAGAGAGAGAAAAACAGAGTGACTAAATTACATTGGATTATAGAATGAAGAACAATCTCTTTCTTTTCCAAGGACATCAAAGTAGATTTGTGAGAGGAAATATTTGGGGAGATAATGCCTAAGAAAATTTTAGATGGGAATCAAGTATGAGATACAGAAAAAAAAATAATACTGCTCATGGGATGACTGAAACAACTCTTCATGAAGAAATTTCCTAGTAAAGTATGCTACATTAAAAAGACAAAAAATAGTCATGTGCAGTTGTACATACCTTTAAACCCAGTACTTGGTTGGCTGAGTTAGGAGGATCATAGGTTCCAGGCCAGGGTATGACTGTTGCAATATTTTATTTAAAAAGGTTATTTGGTTATAAAACTTGGAGAAAGGGCACAGAATTATAACTGAGTATATCTCTCCATATAATGCCTTTCTGTCAAATAATACAAAACAATGACCATTGATTACTTAGCCACCCAAATGCTCTAATGAAGAACACACTAGAAAATGTGCACATATCAGTAAAAAAGAGTAATATAAGGAGTGAATGGCTTTTTAATTCTGTACT
>PVJS01032529.1:0-22727 GCA_004027185.1 Glis glis | reverse complement strand
TTACTAATATCGCTTAGCATAATGTTCTCTAGTTCTCTCCATTTCCCTGCAAATGATGTGATTTTGTTCTTCTTTGTGGCTGCGTAAAATTCCATTGTGTACATATCCCATAGTTTTGTGATCCATTCATCTGTTGATGGACACCTTGGCTGGTTCCAAAGTTTGGCAATTGTGAATTGTGCAGCTATAAACATAGATACACATGCATTTTCTTCTTTACTTAAATATACATGTTACTCCCCCCACCCCACCAGCTTAACTGGGAAGAAAATAAGTCTGAGAGCGCTTGAAACAACCGTCAACATTTATGAAGCTCAGCGCTTCGTCATTGTGACTTGATTTCTCTGCATTACTCAATAAATCAGGGACCATTCTTCCTTCAAAGGTTCAGCGTAGGAGACCCAGATGAACTAAGGAGAGGCAGAGATGGGCCAACTACAGTTCCGTTTGGTGTAGCAGTTCCTTCTCGGAACCATCATAACATACGTGTATGTTTAGAATAAAACAACACAAGGTGCGAGCCATCCCAATACTCTTGGCGTAGATTTTTCCAGGTCTTTCCCCACCACCTGTGTTCTAGGCATTGTCCCAGGGGCTGGGGCTACAGGGGGAAACAGAACACTAGCACGGTGCCTACGTTCCCTAGGATGGGGAGCCGACATTCTCTGGGATGGTGGTAGGATGGAGCAAATACTATTTTTGCCCCGTCTCTTTGGTTCGATTGCCTAGCCCTCCATCAGCACCATGTGCTTCCGTCTTCAGCTTTGCAACATATTTTAATACCTGAAAGGAAAAGCCACTTCCTATTCCTCTCCATTTCAACAAATGCTTGCTTATTCTCTCTTCATTATTGTTACGGAGAAGATCCTCATACGTTTATCTTTGAGCACTTGGATGGATTATACCCTTACAGTCAAGGAAGCAGACTTGCTTGTTCCATGGTTACGTGCATGTAAAATGTTGATAGTTTTGGTCATATTAGCTCCCCAAAAGACTCCTTATGCTTTGGGGCCATTTTAATACAGACTTTTAATCTTTTCAATATTGCGTAAAAACAGATCCTTAGCCGGGCATGGTGGCACACGCTTGTGATCTCAGTACTTGGGAGGCTGAGACTGGAGGATCTGGGTTTGTGGCCAGCCTCAGCTACTTAGTGAGGCCCTCCGCAGCTTAGTGAGACCCTGTTTCAAATAAAAAGAATAAAAAAAAAATAGGACTGGGGGTGTAACCTGGAGGGAGAATGCCCCTGGGTTCAATCCCTAGTACAGCAAGAAAAAAAAAATACCAACCCAACAGATCCTTAACTATGATGGATACTAACACTTTGATTATTCAAAGTGTTGCAAATAATTTCTGTTATTTCTATTTTAAACTTTGTTTCTATGCATTTGACATGCAAAAGTTTCATAGGGTTTGTAGCCAACCTTGCTGATTTTTATTTCTCTAACATTAGTCAATATGTTTAAAAAGATCTTCCACTGAGATTTAAAATATTTCTAATATTCTTCTTCTTATCATTATTATTATTAGTATTAGTATTAGTATTAGTATTAGTATTTTGTGGTACTGGTGATTGAACCCAGGGACATTCTACCTCTGATCTACACCCCTCAGCCCTTTTTATTTTTTGTTTTGAAACAGGCTTTAGCTAGGTTGCTGAGAGTCTCGCTACATTGCTGAGGCTATCCTAGAACCTGCAATCCTCCTGTCTCAGGCTCCCAAGTACTGGGATTACAGGTGTATGCCAAAATTTAATATATTTCTTGTACTTCTTTTCTATAAAGTATATGTAGGAAACACAAAGTGGATAGCTGAATGTCCCAATATTGTATATTAATCAGTTCTCCCCTAATATGAAATCTTACCTTCATAATATACTATGTGTATTATATATAACCCATCCCAGAGCTCTATACTCTGTCTACTACTTTATTTGTCTGTTCCTGTAATGTCATAATATCATTTTTTTGGTAGTGGGATTGAACCCAGCGATATTCGACCTGTGAGCTACACCCGCTGCCCTTTTTATTTTTTATTTTGAGTCAGGCTTTCCCTAAGTTGCTGAGGGTCTTGCTAAATTGCCGAGCATCTCACTAAATAGCTGAGGCTGGCCTCGAACCTGCTATCCACCTGTCTCAGCCTCTCAAGTACTGGGATTATAGGTGTGTGCTGCTGTACCCAACTATGTCATAATATCTTTAATGAATATATTCTTAAATCAGATAGAGTAGGTCAGTAATCTCTTCCCTCTCCATATCAATTAGGGTTATTTTTAAACCCCTCTCCCTATCAATTACATTTTTATTGGGTCTTCTGCTTATTAATTCTTCTAGACAATTTTGGATTCAACTTGTCATTTACAAAAATCAATTAGAATCTTGATTGAAATCCCTCTAAGTGTACTGCTTAATGTGAGCTCATCATGTTTTGAATCTACCATCCAAGACCCTGAAAAGTAACTCCTAAGCTGATTTTGAAACTTCAAAAAAATTGAAATCAAATTTCTTCTGTATTCCTTGTTAATTTTATCCCAAGGTATTTCAAAGTTTTCGTTTTTACTGCAAATGGCTTTTCGCTCTTTTCCATAACATTTTCCCAACTCTTTATTGTTGCTTTTTAGTGGCTAATTTTAAAATATAAAAAGCATATTTTCTTCTTTATCCTTTCTTTCTCTTTTCTCTAGCTCTCCCTATCTGCTGTAGGGCAAACCTTCCTAGACACCCACTACAGACCTCCTTTCAGGCATAGTGAAAAGTGTGTGCCATTTAATCCAGAGGACACTGACTCATACATCCGTGAACCCTAGTAACATCGGGCTCTTTGTATAGTAAACACAGCACTAGTAACTGTAGTAGCCCTTATCTGAATTAGAATGTATGCGCTTTTTGCTTGTTCTAAGTGTCATCCCTCATTCTTTGAATGTACAGAGCTATAGGAAATTCTAACAGGGCACTCGGGTGATACTTCATAGGGGTATATTTAGGGAGGACAGGTTAGCTGCTGTAACAAACAGGCCCCAGAAGTAGCTTACTTAACACAGTAAAATTTATTTCTTGCTCAGATGACAGTTCAATGTGGTGTTTCTGTCCAGCTGTCCCTCTTGGGCAGCTCTCCTCCAAGGGGAGATTTGGGAACCCAGCTTCCTTCCACCTTATTGGTTCCATCACTCCTCCGGGTTAGTGGACCCATTTCAGCAGACGAGAAAGGGAGAGAGCACCCAGAAACAAAGAGGAGATTCTCATACACCTGGCCAGGAAGGCCCTTTGTCACCACCTCCCCACTTCTGCTATCCTTAAGCATCCTACAGCAAAGGACACTAGAAAATGTAGCCTAGTGATGTGCCCAGAAAAAAGAGGACTAGGTCTGTTGGGTGTAATGCCATCTCTGCTGTGGGTCCTATTTGGAGGAAGGGGAGAGAACACTTGTGCCAAGGTAGTTACTATTTGGGGAGAGGAGAGAGAACACTTGTGTCTGTGTGGTTAGTCTGAAAATAGTCTAGGAGAAATAGACTCGAAGATCGTCCTTAGGTAAGCAAGTCCAGGCCTCCTCTGCCGGTTTTCCACTGTCTTTCCCCCTTGAACATCCAACTTTTGGGTTCTTTTTAGCAAAACCAGAAATATATGCTCTTTGGGATTGTTTCCTAGCCATGTCTAATAATCTAATGAGAGGTTAGAAGATGAAGGACTGGAGGAGCCCGACTAGTGGCTCCAATTTATGAGACAGCACCTGTCACGGCCCCCATGAGATCCCTCTCCAATGGGAGGCTCCACTTTCTGCACAACCAGAAAGCAACTGGTGCTCGCTCCCCATTGCCCCACCTTCCCTGGACAGCTCAGGTCTAGCAGTAGCTCCTCCCTCCACACACATTCTCTGGCTCATCTCAGTTTTGGAAAACTGATAATGATAATAATAGAAGCAATGGCTGAATTTGGCTGATCTCTTTGTCTACTCGGGCACTTTGCAAAGATGCTCTGTTCCCAAGACTATTTCTTCCTAAGAATTCTATAAGGGAAGCACTGTAATGAATTCCCATTTTTTTTTTTTAGGTGGCAAACTGAGGTCCCACCCAACAGGGTGAGCAACTTACTTGACCAATGAGGTGGTGGTAGATAAGACTAGAACATCGGCAGCAACCTGCCTGCAGAGACTTCAATAGGAACAACTGTGTCCTGAGATCAGGAGCCCTCCCCATGGCTCTGAGCAGAAAGTCAAAACTTCCTACTCCAGTTCCTACTTCTCTTCTGGTCTGGTGTCTTAGTTCCACTCCAAACTCACCTCTTGTCATGAGTGTTCACATACACACACACACACACACACACACACACACACACACAAACACACACACACACAAACACATACATGAACACACATGCACACACCCATGCACACCATCACAAAATGCCTTTCACCTACTCCTGCCTCTCTAACATTTCCCTTCCTCTTATAACAATGCTCACTTGCTGGTAGAACCAGACATAAAAACACTTCTTGAACACCTACTAAATGCCAAGTTCTATGCCAGGTGCCAGGGATATAGAAGACAGACCTGTCATTTGCCTCTATGAAATTCTCTTCTATGGGGGAGAGAGGTAATAAGTAAGCAAAGCAGAAGTCTGTATTTGGGGGTGTTGCAGAGGGTCACGATGGAACCCCACTCAAGGTAAGGTATTGGAGCCTGGTAGAGGAGCTGTTTTAGTCAGGGTGTTCAGAGGGGGTCTGCTCTAGAGAATGACTATTTCAGCCTATGAGGATCTGCAGTGCGGTAAGAATGGCCGCCCCTAAAACTAGAGAAGGAAGCCATCCCTCCATTTGGGAAAGCAAATACAAAAGCCTGGGGTGGGAATGCACTTGGCCTGTTTAAGGAACAGAGATTAAGTCTGTGTCACTGGAAAGAAAAGAGCAAGGCAGACGCGGCCACCATGAGCTTGGAGCAGAGGCCAGGGCCAGATCACACAGGGCCACGAAGGCAGTGGAACGAGCTGGGTGCCCCTGCAGGCGGGTCTGGGGAGTTTTAAGCGAAGTAATGATAGGATCTGATTTCCATTTTAATAAGATCGCTCTTGCTGCTCTTGTTAAATGCCAACTTGACGCCCTGAAAGGCTTCCTTCCAACCTTGTTTTAAGGGAGCAGGACCAGATGTCATTAACATCCAAGGACAAGTTGATGTGAAACTTCCACGTCTTATACAGAGAATGGTAAACTTGCCCTGCAGCTGATACCAACCGCATCCGGCCACCACACCAAATACACTTGCTGGGTCCTGAACATTATGAAAACTGGAATTGAGTCTCGTGCCAGCTTCTGTTTAGCAACAAGCTTGGCATCGGGTCTCTAGGTCAAGTACAACCAGGACCTACTCTAAGTAGGAGAGATGGCACATTTGATGTCCAGTTAGCATTGGAAATGTAAAGATATAATTTTCACAAAGTCTTTAAGGACTCTTCTTTGGAAAAAGCTCCTAAAATTTGTTTATGATTTTTTTTGCCTGAATGGCACTAACATTTTTTTTCTTGACCTAGTAGATCCTACTGCAGACTTTGAAGTGTGGCTATGTTTCTAATTGAGTTGTTTGTGCAGGTGTGTTGTTCCGCGAGGCACCATCCCACCCTAAAACAAATGCAAACTGACATTGCTTCTGTAAGAAGACCGTTAGGAGACAAAACCCTAGAAAGAGCTGAGGCTTGCAGAAAACCGCCCAGGATGATAAAAAAGGGTTTTTGAGCTAAGTTTGGAGCGAGAAGGAAAAGGAAGGGATTGGGAGCAGATGACGCAATTCGAGCAGATGACAATAAGAAAGCAGAAGTTTCCACTCTTGGTTTGCTTCCACCTTCTCCCCCCAAGGAACAAGGTCTTCAGGCTGGAAAGGATCAAGCAAGCATTGTTAAGACGAAGTAAGCATTAATTTTGGAATAGGAGCACAGGGTTCCTGCAAACACCAGGGGTAATGACTCGGTTGACTATAGAGGCCATCCAGGAAAAAACGAGCAAGCTGTGTGCAGATGTAGGAGCTGCCCCCTGTAGCCATGAAAGCATGCAGAACTTGCCATCTCATCTTGACATTTTTTTTTTAAAGACAAACCACAACGCTGAATGATTTTATGTTTGCATTGCCCAGATTTTAAATGCTGGCAAGGAATTCAGAATTTTCCAAAACATCATGCAGGCCCAAAGAACACTCCTGCAGAGTAGGCTGAGATCAAGGCTGCCATTTTGGAAATTTGGCTCTGAATCTATTTAGCTCTGTAGGGAACCTGGTTGTCTTGGTCAATATTCTCCTTGATGTAATCCAAAACAACTGACTGCACAACTTAGTTTTTGGAGATTTCAGGATTCAGTGCATGTCTGGCCAGGTCTGTGGAGCTCAGGGCATGGGGGCGGGAAGCAGAGAGAAGGATAGAGCAAGGGCTCTTCTCTCATATCATAGAGGCTGGAAGCCAGAGCAGGAGCAGAGGGAGGAAAGATCATATATAATACCCAAGGTCACGTCCCCAGGGACCCATCCTTGGCCACCAAGCTCTGCCTCCAACACGGCTGATTGGTTTCTGTGAGGACATTCTAATTCAAAACCATTACACTGATAAATGACAAAATACTGCAACTGGTGGTAAGGATGAGCTACAAGATGGGCCATCGGCAACGGTTCTTTGTGGTTTCTGAAAGAGTTAACGAGGATTCCCCAAAGTAGATCAGTCCCTGACCGTGATTTTCAGCAAATGCTAAAACAGATTACTGTAGATGGTAAAGGCTACAAGAAAGAAAAGTGCAGGACCTACTTGTTACCATGGCTTTGGCAAGATCAAGGACTTTTACAAAGGGTGGCAGGACCGGGAATTCAAGGAAACTATATAGAAATGGCATCCAAGGTATGAAGGAAATTCTCAATGAGGAGAAATGCGGTTGAGCGTATAGTAATTTTAGGTGAATCAGTGGCTGGACAATTATTCAAATCCCAAAGATATTGACTAGTGGATCAATAGACACCAGGGAGAAGGTGCTTAGCAATCATTCCATGGGGTCCTAACATTTGTACATATTTTCATTAACAGTCTAGATGAAGCCAGGTGTGGTGGTGCATGCCTATTATCCCAGTACTTGGGAGGCTGAGACGGGAGGATCCCAGGTTCAAGGCCAGCCTCAGCAACTTAGTGAGGTCCTCAGCAACTTAGCAGGACCCTGTTTCAAAATAAGTAAGTAAATAAATAAATAAATAAATAAATAAAAAAAATAGGGTTGGGGTCTGTAACTCAGAGGTAGAATGCCCATGGGTTCAATCTCCAGTAACACACACACACACACACATACACAGAGAGAGAGAGAGCAATCTAGATGAACCATCTGATGGCAGAATAGGTCTTAAAATATATTTGAAGACATGTATTTTTATTAATTTTTAATCAGACTGATAGGTGTTTATCTTTCAGCATTACCATCACTAACTACATGGCCTTGGCCAAATTCCATAATTAATCTCCTTTCTAGCAAAGGGGGTGCTATCATGGGCTCTATCTCCAGTATGTACCATGAGGAATAAATAGAGTGATACAGGAAAAAGGCTTCACATGGTTCCCCCCTCAGGGAAAATGCTCCATGTACGTTGGCAGCCTTAACAATCATTGTTCTACTGTGATGGATAAATTTGCAAAAACTGAATCTTTTTGCACCTCTCCTGGGCTCGATGAACGTATACCTCTCTGTGATTCCTTCATTGTTGAAGAGGGGATGAATGAATGAGTGAACTAAGAAATGAATCTGTTATCCAAAATGAGAATTCCAAGTTTGGAAGAGAGAGTGGAAATGATGAAGATGTTCTTGCCTTGAGGGACCTGTAGGCAAGTCAGGTCTTTGTGGCTTCTACCATCTCAAAGGAGACACAGGGCTATGCTTCTTGGACTTCTGGGGTTTGTGTTCCTGTACACCTCATTCCCTAGAGACTCACCACATTCCTTGGAGCAGAAACTGAGGAATGCCCAGCTGCGTGGCATGCTCTGAAACCTGGGGAGTGAACAATAACTCCAATAATGGGTTACGTTATGCCCATGTATGCCCTCGTGGACATGAATCTGCCTCGCTTTCTGTAATTTCCTTCTTAGGTTTTATCCTTTAAGACGGGTTAGGGCTCTGTTTGAAAGGAATAGTGAGTATTCTTCAAGGGTCTTGGGTAGAAGGCCTGAGATAAGACACTAACACTCATCATGCTGAATCAGAGACAGCCCCAGGAGACCCCGGCGGCAAAGCCGGATCTTCAGATTGGCACCTGCAGCTCCTTGCAAAGGTCCACACAGCTGGTTGTCAGCAAAGACTTTTTGAATGTATGTGCCGACTTGCAAATGTCCTGCAGACAAAAAATGTGTGTGATGTTAGACAGCAAGAGTTTCAAGAGAAGACAGTATGTGTTCAATTCTTTGGAGTCTTTGAAGACCCCTAATGGGGCATCCTTCTTAGCCTGGAAGCTAATCATCTCATGAAACAGGGGAAGAACACTTAAGTTCCACTGTTACTCATGCGTGCCTCCTCCAAATTGATAGGTGCAGCGTTCCAGGTGGACACAGACCTATGGCTTTTACCAGTTTGGGAGAGGGGACCCTGGGGAGTCACGTACCAGAAGGGAATAGAATCTCTGAGCTCGAGGCATGACTCAGTAGGTCCATGTTACGGATGCATCCACTCTGTCCATCTTCTGGTCATGCTCCTAAGCTGCAGTTGGAAAGATCTCATATTCAGATCCAGTTCTCTCACCTCCCCTGTTTAAAATATTCTGCTGTCTTCTCACTGGGCCTAGAAGACTGAGCAAGCCCATTCAAAGGGCCTATGAGGATGCCTCCCAGGACCGTCGCTCCCTTGTTACCTCTTATTCTCTCCTTTGCCTTTCAGCTCCATTTCATCAGAGGTCTTCTATGACCTCCTGATTAGACAAAATATCCTTACAACTGACTCATATTGCCTTGATCATCATACTCCCACATGTACAGCCTAATACTCCTCCAAGAAGGGGAGCTGCGGTGGGCAGGACCCCAGCTGCTCTGTTCTCCATCCTAAGAAGAGATGACAAGGTTTGAACATTCATTGCACACCAGGCCCTGAACTGGGTATTTACAGTCCTTGCAGAATCTTACTTGTCCCCTATGGTGATCTTGTGAATTAAGCAACCAAAGCATAGAGAATCCAAACAAGCGGCCCCAAACCATCCAGTTTGGAAGTAGGGTCTGAACTCAGGTGATTCCGGACTTTGTGCCTTCTCCTTTAAGCCAGAATGCATGTTCTGGCTTGCAAATGCCCTGCAGGCAAAATATGTGTGTGATGTTAGACAGCAAAAGCGTTAAGAGAAGACAGTATGCGTTCAATTCTTGGGAGTCTTTAAAGACCCTTAATGGGGCACTTTTCATGGCTTGGAAGTTAATCATCTCATGAAACAGGAGCAGGGCATTTAGACTCCCTTATTACTTATGTGTGTTCCCTCCAAATTGATAGCTTCCAATGGATAGTTCCAGAACGTGTGTTCTCAGAATGGGGTTCCTGAGACAGCAGCATTAGCACTGCCTGGGTCTTTATAGAAATGCAAATTCTTGTGCCCCGCCCCAGACCTAGCACATCAGAAACACTGGTCTCTTGGGCCCTGCAATCTGCAGGCATCCCCTGAAGCCGATGTTCTCTCAGGCTTGTGAACTAATGTTCTAAGCCGTATTTCTATCTTGTCACAGCTTCTCATCCTAGGTACTTAATAAATGCTTAAATATGGAAGGGACCAGAGAAAGAGTGCAGGCCTGCTAGCCTCCTCCCAGAGAATGTTCTGAAGGAAGTGGATCTAGGGGGGAGGGGAGGTGTTGCTGTGACTTGACCACACTTTAATCTCCAAATTGCAAAAACATTAACATTATTGATTGATCAGACATCAATCCAACAGAAATTTAATTAAATTAGAATGTGTCACCGAGCAGACCTGGCTGCGTCATGCATAAATCTCAGGTAATAAGTTGACAAAGAGACAGGAGCCATTGATGGCCAGCCCTGCTGAATTTAGCCTCCGCCATTTTCTGGTCCCCGGCTGGAGAGGCCCCTCCACATATCCAGGGAAGGCACAGGTAAAATGAGGTGAGCTCCTGATTTATGACACCCACGGAGTCTCCAACAGCTCTGGTGTCCAAGAAATACCGTCCCAGTGTGATTTAGTGCTGCTCTGGGCTGGCTACTCGGTGTTGGGGGAATGCCCTGCCTGCATCCAGCCTTCGGCTAAAGTGCTGACCCAGGCTTGCATCTCCTGGGTGACAGGATTAGCGCTCGGGGTGTCCTCACAGCAAATGTGTCCTTAGGAGGAAGCCAAATCCTCGGAGGGCGGGAGACCTGCTCTGGTTTGGCCCGTCTGCCCTCGCCTCAAGAATGTATTTTGGTGTTAGGAGCGGCTGCACCTGCTGTCCCAGAAAGAGGTCTGGAGCAGCCCCAGAAGGCTCCAGCCCCAAGGCACATGTACCCTTAACCTGCTCAGCCCAGTTCATCCAGGGCAGGACAGGGGCATGGCGCTGAGGGGCTGGCAGAGCATGCTGGGAAGGCACAGACCGTGGTAATGTGGCCCCCATGCTTGGAGAGGTCTGAATTCTTTGGGGGTAGGGGAAGGGGGTGCCTGAGGACAAGATAATCCAGGGGGCAGAAAAGAAACCAGAGAAGCAGGCGTTCCATGGAGCATTATAAATCATCCAAGTTATTCTTATCCTGGGTCAGGAAGGCTGCGTGGAGAAGACCCTTCTAATGGTGGTCTCTTGAACTCCACCCTCTTGCTTTCTTGATTGCCTTCAATCAATCACAGGCTGACATTTCCTTTTTAATAGCCACCTTCCATGTAAAAAACGATGCCCTGTGACAATCAGGTGTTCTGTGGAGGCCACAGGCTGTCCCCTTGTTGGCAGCATTTATTCCTGAAGCCCCCCCTGCTGTATACCAGGCCTGGCTCTGAAGTAGAGGTTTGCTAAGTGCAACCCAACCTGGCCTACCACCTATCTGTGTAGGTGCAGTTTTATGGGCACAGAACCATGCCTATCTGTCTACATGGTGTCTATGACTGCTCATGCTATAATGGCAAAGTTGGATGGTTGTGACAGACACGGTCTAGACCACAAAGCCCAAAATATTTAATATCTGTCCCTTTAGAGGAGAAGTTTGCTGATTCTCATGCTAAAGAAACTGAGTGGCTAAGAACATAGGCTCAGGATTCAGACAGATCTAGGTCTGAAGACAGCTTTTCTTGCCTGGTAGCTGTGTGGCCTTAGGTGAGTTACGTTCCACTGTGAGCTCCAATTTCCTCTCCTGTAAATGTGGATAATAAAATTGTCTCCATCACAGGACATTATGAAGACTAAATAACTTACAGTATTAAAAAAAAAAAAAGGTCACTGCAGAGGTCGGGCATGGTGGAGCATGCCTATAATACCAGTACTTGGGAGGCTGAGACAGGAGGATCGCTGGTTCAAGTCCAGCCTCAGCAACTTAGGGAGACCCTGTTTCAAAATGAAAAATAAAAAGGGCTGAGAGTGTAGTTCAGAGGTAGAATGCCTCTGGGTTCAATCCCCAGTACAAAAAAAAAAAAAATTGGTCAGTGTAGAGTCAGGTACTTTTATATACTTTTATATACGGGGTGTCCTCTAGGCACATAAACTACTTAAAAGTAGGGATTCATACTATTCCCGTTGCACAGATACAAGTTATCTTACATTTTGAAAAGTAAATAATGATAGGAATAGATAATCTGGACCTCAGTCAGAAACGTGCAGTCTGCTTCTTCCTCTCCCCAGCCCCCCAGGCTCCGAGGCAACCTCAGTACATTTATAAAGAAAGATATTTCATCACAAGACCCACATTGGCATTTTTCCGGGACGTGCTTACATCTGGAACGTGAAGGATGTCCCAATAGATCATGTGAGCGAGGGAGCTAGGACCGCTGGTTCTGAGGAAGTGGAACTTCCTTGAAATGTCCCTTTCCTTTGTCCTCTGAACCCCAACACTTGCCCTGGTTGGATCTCTGCCAACAAGGATGCCCATCCGCCCTTTCCTGGCAGGGCTGGCCTGTGGGTGAAGAGAAGGCCATGGTGCTGGGCCCCTAGGAGCTCAGAGGGTCCCAGAGAACAGGTCTGCAAGCTGGGGCATGGCAAAGAAGGCCTCCCACTCCAGTGGGGCTAGAGAAAGGCTGGGGTATCAGAGGACTGTACACCAGACCCCGCTGTGAATGCCAGAGGGCAGGGTCCATGGCTTCCAGTGTAAGTATAAACATAGTTTCTGGTTGCAACAACAGAAAAACAATGACTAATTCAGGCACTGTGTGAAACACATTTTATTGAATTCTCACAATAACCCAATGGAGGAAGATATTATTTCTCTCCCCATTTACCAGCTGAGAAAACTGAGACATAATAAAAAGGCTACATAATTTGCTTGATGTTTGATATGAAGGAGAGCCAGGATTCTGGGGTCCAATACAATGCAATATATATCTGTAGGCTGGGTGGATGGATGGGTGAGTGGACAGAAAGATGACACATTTCTGCATGATGCTAGAGCTTGTGTGTTTTACGCAATGCACCACTGTCTCTTACTCATTTCTATATCCCAAGAGGCTGGCTGGATAAGAGGCACGTAAATTATTTCATTAACTGGGGAAGGAGCACAGATTAGAATCACAAAGGCCAGGGACAAGATACATCATCTGTAATATGGAATACAGATGAGAGAGAGAAAGGGAGAGGTGGATGGATAGATGGATGGATGGATGGATCGATGGATGGTGTTACTCAATGCTCAGGAGACAGTAGATGGTCAATAAATGAAAGCTATCCTCCTAGATTTCATTGATATCATACCTCCCACACTAATTATCACCACCATTTTTGTTGTTGTTCATTGAACACCTTGGCAGACACAAGTCATTTTATAAATCCTCACTTGTTGAAATTTCTTACAAGGCCTGCCTTTCTGCAGACTAGTCTCAAGCCAGTTCGGGAGAAGGAGGTGTCAGGGGTGGGATGCTGAACCAGAAGCCAGCCAGCTTTCTATGTTGCACAGCAGAGCTTTTCTGAAAACATCTTCTTCCTTCCTTATCTTACTGGTCCTATAAAATACCCAAGTACACCCCAAAGTGTTTGGTGGACTCCAGCTACAAATTCTCCACATACACTTACTATTTTCCCCACTTTACAGATACAAAAACCTGAGGCTTGGAGATGTCATAGGGTTTGCCTAGGAGAGAGCTGGCCAGTGTCCATGGCAGGAAAGTAGCATTCTAGGTGGTCCATTTTCATCTTTATCATTCTGTATCATCGTTTCCACAGTGGGTGTGATGTATGGTCTGTTTATCCTGTCTCCAGTTGATAGACATTTGGGTTCTTTCTACCTTTGGACTATTATGAATAATGCTCCTGAGAGTGAATTTGCATACAAGTCTTTGTGTGGACATTCATTCTCATTTCTCTTGGGTAGATTCCTGGGTCCAGAATGGCTGGGTCTCTAATAGCAGTTTATCTAGGTAATAAATTTATTCCTCTCTCTATTATCAACCTTTGAACTGCTTGAGGGCTGGCTGGGGAACTTTGTCATCTGAATATTACCGTAAGACTCGACTGTTAATGGTTTGGATATGAAGTGTGCCCCAAAGACTCCTGTGTTGAAATTTTGTCCCCCAATGAGGCGATGTTCAGAGGTGAGGAAGTAATTGGATTTTGAGGACTTAGACATCATCAGTGGATTAATTCATTGATAGTTGAAAGGACTACTGGGGGGTGGGACTAACTATAGAAGGGTGGGGCATGGTTGGAGGAAGTAGGTCATTGGGGGCATGCTCTTGGGGACTGTATCTGTCCCTGGCCCCTTCCTCCTTCTCTCTCTCTGTTTCCTGGCTGCTGTAAGCTGAGCAACTTTCCTCTGCCACACTTTTCCACCATGATGTTCTGCCTCACCTCAAGCCCAGAGGAATGAAGCCAGCCCACCCTGGACTGAAACCTCTGAAACCATGAGCTGAAATAAATCTGTCCTCCACTAAGTTTTTTTTTTTCCAGGTATTTTGTTCCCAGTGAAAAGGTAACACAGAAAATCCACATGTTTATATATGGCGGCTCCTTGTAAACTAAATGTACTACATCCATACATTGGAATACTATTCCGAACTAAAAGGAACAAAATATTGATGCATACTACATCATGTGTTGAACTTCAAACACATGCTAACTGAAAGAATCCAGCCACAACGAGCGCATGTTGTATGATCCCATCATATAAAATATTCAAAAAAGGCAAATCTATAGAGTCAGGAAGTAAATCAGAGATCGCCAGGGGCTCAGAGGTGAGGAAGAAACATGGAACGACTGCTGATTGGTGAAGGGTTTCCCCTCGAGGTGGTAAAGTGTTCTAAACTTAGAGTAGGGTAATGGTTGTAGAACTTTATAAATATACTGAAACCTATAACATTTGACCTTTTAAATAGGTTCATTTTATGGTGTACATATAAAAATCATATCTCAACCATGTTGTTAAAAATAAAGAAAGAAAAAACCTGCATGGGAGAGGAAAGAAGAAATAGAATCAATTCCAGGCGCGCAGAGCTTCAGCCCGCTATCAACCGAGCAGGTGTGCGCTGAGGACCGCCTTGCCGGGCTCTGGGGCAGGGGAACGGAGCCAGCCCGGGTCCTAATGGAACTTACATTCTAGCGAGAAAGACAGCTCTTAGTGACTAAACATCCAGGCTAGAGGTTGTGCTAAAGGCTAAGAAAGAAAGCAGCATAGAGTGAGGAGCGACAGAGCTGGGGGTGCCTTTTTTGGTAGAACATCAGGAACAAGGGTGTAGACAGAGCAGGCTTCATTCTGTCCCTTCATCTACGCCCCAGGCTTAGAGTGATGGACTGCACGGTCACAACTTGGGAATAAACCACCATGACAGTAAAGAGAGGAGACCTCGTTTCTCTCTGTAAGCCCTAGGTCTCTGTACGCCCTCAAGACAAATGAGTAGTAGCCACCCCAGGATGCCGCTATCCAAGTGGAAGTACCAACATGGCGTGCGCCCATGGTTGGTCCATGAGCTTCCCTCCTTCACCGGGCCAGGGTGTGCCGGAGGGATGAAGCCAGCCCTAGACCTCTTCTGACCAACCAGAAGGACATGATCATATTCATTTCTGGGAGCCCCGGTGCTACTACAAATGGCTAGCGATATTCTCTGACATCCTTCTCGATATTCTTGCTATTGGGAAACCCAATAGCAAGAACCCATAGCCTTCGCCAACAACGTCAGGCAAAATAACAAGGAGAGAGCTGTTCACCAGCTGCCTGCACCCGGAATGATTCCGAGCATACGGACCTCAGCCACTACGACTGAACCGGCTGCGGAAAGGGCACCGGGTGAGTGTGTCTTTATGACATTATTGATTTATTCTCCACCTGCTGTTGAAAACCATGCCCAGACAGACAATAAAAAGTAAGTACTTAACCGTATCGTGAGCTCTGCTGACCAAAATGGATTTTACACTTAAAGATACAACTAAACTGGGTGAGGATTTTAATGACATTTTTGAGTTTTAAATTAAAAAAATTAAATGAGAAATCACCCATGCTGGTCTTTGTGGGATTCTTCTCTTAATGTCTCCAGGCCTGGGGCGGGGGGGGCTAGAGGATATCATTTATAAAGTTGTCAGATGGGAGGAGATTGACAAAGATGGTTTATTTAGTAGAGACAAGCAGTCCCCTGTCTACGAGGAGGGGGGATTCTAGCAGGATGCCCAGAATATGAAGGGGGAAGATGCAGGAGGGAATAAAAGCAGAAGGAAGGGATGGGGTGGGGGCGGGACTAGAATTATTTACAGTCTTTAAGTTAGAGCTCAGGGGCCACCTCCTCCTCCAGATCTTTCCAGATGGCACAGAAGAAAATAATCCCACTGGAAACATTAATGTATTTTGTATTTACCTCTTTGGAAGAAATTACCCCTGTCTGTTTTATACTATTATTTCCTAAAATGCCAGTCTCCTAGGGCAGAAATGATGTTTGATGAACCCATAGATTTCGATCACTCATCTACAATAGGAGGTGAGAGAGAGCGGCTGGCGGGCTGAGCAAATGCAGAAATGGGGAAAGGAAACTCTAAAGATCAGAGGCTGGGGAAGGGCACCTATGCGCTCAGGTGTTACCTGCCAAGCAGAGCACGTGTGCACTCAGCCCCCATAAGGGCTTAGTGAGGCTGGGCTGGGAGACCTGGAGAGAGAGAGGCTCAGGTGTTAAAACAAATGGGTCGAGACTGCGAAGTCAGAGAGTCTGCCTCATTCCTCATCCCTTCTTTTTCTCTCAGGTGCCAGGTTGCCTCTTATTATTTGTTTCTTTTGCTGGTGAAGGAGGAGAGCTCCGAGCACAGTCCTGCCCTAGGCCTGCCTTTTGCATGCAAGAAGGCACTATCAGGAAATCAAGGGTAAGATTCCTCCTCGCCCCCAGTCTGAGACAGGTCCAGAGCCCATTGCTATATCAAGAGAGATCTGGAGGCCATGGCATGTGGTCCACCTCTGCCTCATTTAATGCTGACACGCACCGTAGCAGTGAGAAGCATGTGGATTCACCCCGCAGATGAAAGCCCCTGCTGTGCTTTCTAGACTCCATGCTGGTAGCAGAGCTGTTGATGCCGTCTCCCCCGAGAACAAGGCAGTGCGCACGAGGGGCTCCCTCAGACCTCCTGGCCAAAGCCTTGCCTGATGTCTCCTCTTGCTGGGGATGTGCAGCTCTGCAGTGTCCCTTCTCTACCTTGGCAGCATCTTATAAAGATTGTGAATATGTAGATACAAGAATTGGAGGGGAGCTAACATTTGTCCACAGTCTACATTTTGCTGGATAATTTTGCTGGGTATGATACTAGGTACTTCCTAGAACTGGTCATTTTTTTTAAAGACTAAGTGTGTGTGTGTGTGTGTGTGAGAGAGAGAGACAGAGAGACAGAGAGACAGAGAGAGAGAGAGAGAGAGATAGACAGACAGACAGACAGACACACAGACAGACAGACAGACACACAGATACATAGATATTAGGAAGGGCCATGCAGGAACTTTCTGGAGAGATGGAAATACTCTAAATGGCCCTGCAAGGTGTGGGTTATGTGTGTGTGTGTGTCGGGGGGGATCCTTTTGTTCTAATTGTTCAGCTAAGAGGTGTGCATATCAATGTATGTAGGCTTTGCCTTAAGATATATAAGAATGAATAATGATTGAGTGGGATAGGAAATGAAATTATGGTGGTCACTATCAAAACTGCGCAAGGAGTTCATGAGGGTTTGTGTTATCCATTGCAGTCAGAATGCCACAAAGACCCCAAAGACCCCTGCCTGGGCAAGGACCTTGAGCCCCAGATGAGGATCCTCCTGGATTGTAACTTTGCAAGACCCTGAGGAGGAGACCCAGGAAGCTGTGTCCAGACTCCCGTCCCGTGGAGAATACGAGATAAAACCTGGGTGTTGTTTTAAGCTGCTGAGTTTACGGTGCTTTGTTACACAGCCATAGGCAAACTAGTAAAATGCTCAGTGTTTGACAACTTCTGTAATAAAAAGTTACAGCAGTTAAATAAACTGCACAGGGATATTTAAGAAAGTGAAGTGCAGTTTTAAAGAGTACGGACAGCGTCCTGGATTTGACTCCCCATGACACTCCTTTCTTACAGTGTGGTCTTGGTGAATTTACCTGTTCTCTCTGACCCTCCGTTTCTTCATCTTGGAAATGAGGGGGACCCCAGGGCTCACTCGTAGGGTAGTTTGAATATGAAGCAAGAGGAGCGAGGTATGCCAAATGCATACCTGTGTGAGGAGAGAGGACAGATACAACTGTGGCGAGGAGGAGGATGACAAGATGACACTGAGTGAGTAGAGCTGGAGTCAGTCACACAGTGGCTGCCGTCATCCATTTCCCATGTAACCTTAGGCGATGAAGCCCATCATCTCTGTGCCTTGGTGTCTGTACCATGACATTTAAAAAAAATGTGATTTCCTATTATAAGAGCTCATGTGTGCAGGCCCTGAGAGCTGCCTTAGAAATCCACGTTACCACCCATGGCCATCTTGAAGGTCTTTGCTGGGTGTCTAGTTCCAGAAGGTCAGGTGCCGCCCCCACCTGCCACGGGTGATGAGTCCCACCTCAAGGACATCAAGCATTTTTGACAAGGCCAATAGAAGTCCCCAGAACACTCCAGGGCAAGAAGGGAACAAGGACACCAGCAACGGTTGAAAGGATCCAGAACGAGAGCTGCTGTAATTACCTTAATTTGAACTTGGCAGTGGCCGGAGCTGTCAACGACACTCCTCTTCTTGGAGAAGAGGTGCCACTGGATCATTATAATGACCACGGGGGCTCTGTTGTTCACTGCGGCTGAAAGATGCCAGTTAAAGAGCTGCAGGACCTGGGAGCAGGGGTCCCAGGAGGGACACAGATTTGCTGGACACAGAGATGCAAGTGGCTCTCTGTCCCCCAGCAGGGTAGGACCAACCTGGTGGCACCACACAGCCTCGGAAGCCTGGTTGTCTTGGGTGCGGTATGCCATTTGCCTCCTATATTCCCCTGGTGAAAGAAAACCGCTTTGAAGGCCCATGCTCCCCCAGGAGGGGAACCAAACATTTACTGAGTTCCTAGCACTTGGTGAGCAGGGTCATGGGTGCTTCTTATGTGCTCGGCTCCTTAATGTTCCCACAACTGGGTGTGTTTCCTTATTCTGTCCTGGTTTCCCTTCAACCTCGAACTATCTATTTATTTGCATCATATATATATATCCATCCCCAGTATTGCAATATATATATATATATATATATATATATATATATATATATATGTGTGCGTGTGTGTGTACCATCCCAGTATCCTAGTGTACTGTGTACCATCCCAGTGCTGCATGATTGTGTTTCTGTCCCCAGATACTATATATATATATATATACACACACACATATATCCCCAGTATTGCAATATACATACATGTATATATATATAGTATATTGCAATACTGGGGATGGAACCCAGGGGCATTCTACCTCTGAGCTACACCCCCGGCCCTTTGAATTTGAAACAGGGTCTTGCTAAGTTGCTGAGGCTAGCCTACAACCGGAAATCCTCCTATCTCATTTTCCCAAGTACTGGGATTACAGGCATGCGCCGCCACACCTGGTATGAAGAAGGTTCTTAACTTCCCTATGTACAAGTGAGAGAATGAAGCAAAGTCTAAGGAAGTGTAGGTCACAGGGCCAAGGTCACAGGGCCAAGGTCAAGGGCTCAAGTTCACCAGGGCCAAGGGTGGTGGAACAGAACTTGAGATCAGGTGGATGGTTGGCAAAGCCTGTGCTACCCTCCTGCGCAGTGGTTGTCTTCCATCAGAGAAGAAAATCCGGCATCATCAGTCATCGCAATGGGCAGTAGGGTGAGGCCTAGCTATCGCAATGATGGGATGCTTCCCAGAGTCCATTTAGCCTCTTCATTTATCGAATCTTGGTATGCACAACCCGGTATGCTACAGCACCATCCTGGCATACCTGTGTCCCATCTCTCTGTGCCATTTCAGTGTTCCATCTGAGTGCACCTGTATTCCTTCTCAATTCTGTGTCCTGTTTTCCTGTGTACCATTCCAGTATACATGGATACCATCGTGGTGTACCAATCGGCATCCCTGTGTACCATCCCAGTATACTTGGATACCATCCTGGTGTACCAGTCAGTATTCCTGGGCACCATCCCAATATACTTGGATACCATCCTGGTGTACCAGTCAGTATTCCTGGGCACCATCCCAGTATACTTGGGTACCATCTTGGTGTACCAATCAGCATCCCTGTGTACCATCCTAGTGTACCTGGGTACTGTGTACCATCCCAGTATCCTGGTGTACTGTGTACCATCCCAGTGCTGCACGATTGTGTTTCTGTCCCCAGATACAATCCTCATGTATCTGTGTTCCTTTCTGGTATACCTGTGTACCCTGCAGTGTAGATGTCTACCATCCTGGTGTTCCTGTAGATCATCCCAGCATACCATCAAAGCACACTAGCATTCTATCCCAGTGTCCTAAGGTCCCCTCCCCACAGAGACTCCATAAAATCAACATCCACAATAACTTTGGTGGATGTGTGTTGCAGGAACAAGCGAATGGTCTATTTCAAATGCTTGAATGAGCATCCGTTTTAAGAGCTGTCTCGGCACTCCAGTTCACTTGTGTGGGTCTGTACTTGGATGGAATTTGCCAGGGAGAGGCCATCAAAGCAGGCTGCAACAGCTGGACTTGCAAGGGGTCAATTCCCTATTGACCATGGGAATCATCAGTGTCTCTCCCTGCTTCCCAGCCACTTCGCCTGAACCCGGAAGGGAAGCAAGTCAGTTACGCAGGCTAACTCATGCTACCCCGAATCTAAGCAGGATTTGATCTCCCCTCACAGGGGAGAAAGGATGGAATGAGACCTCTAAGTGCTGAAGTCTGGACCGGTCGCGTACATCAATGATTGATGTCTGGTGCCTATTGGCATGGTTGACCTAATTTCCTGATGAGAAAGTTGATGATCAGAGAAATTGCCACTTGGCTCAAATCGCAGGGCTAATTAGTGAGGAGGCTGATATTTGAGCCTGGTCTTCATGGCCCAAATGCCCACCCCCCTCCACTTCCTGCAGGTTTTCAGTGGTCAACTGTTAGGAGATGGGCTGTGGGTAGAAAACGGTCCTGGCGACCCCACGGTGGGAACACTTCATGGAAGCTCGTCCTATGCTCTGCCTTAGGTCGAGCTCCAGGGTGGAAGATTAATAGACTTTCTGGCCTGTCCCCAAATATACCTTGACTGCATTGCTTGGTCTGTCGGAGATCCCAGCTCAGAAACTCTGCTTCCGATGTGATAAACTCGAGTTTCCACACGCTTTAACCGGTCTGTCGAAACCCCATGCCGTACAGAAGAGACTGCTCGAACTCCCCAATTAGTAACATGTTGTCGCTTTCAATTCCTATCCAGGTGAAATCGGGCAGGCAGAATTCTCAGTTGAGGTAAAAGACACTTTTTAAAAAAAATCCTCTATTATAAAATATATGTTTAATTGGCTTGGGTTTTAAGATTTTAAAAAAAAAACCAACTCTGAGCACAAGGCGGCATGACCCAGATTGGGAGGAGCAGAGAAGAAAGGAGAAAGGAAAGGACAGGGGTCCTCCTCTAGCACAGGGGACAAGAGTGTGGCCACCATTACACAGGAGGAGAATGGTCTTTCAGCTCCAGGCTTCCCAGCTTCCTGGCGATGTGCTTTCGAACATGGCATTCGGATGATCTATCAGTTTTTGCTAAGAAACAGGGCAGGAGGGTTGGGGTGGACAGGAGCTCTGCCTGGGGTGGCATCTCAGAATCAAGGGTCAGGGCTGGAATTGGATAGGCCTTGCTTGCTGGTGTGGAGCCAGGGTACCATGAACCTGTGTCTCAGCCAAGGGTGGGCGTGGGAGGCAGGCGTAACAGAGGTTGCTCTGTGCTCACCAAACTCCACGTTCTGTTCATCTGGGAAAATAACTACCTTACATTTCCCAGCATTCCTTTCAGTTCAGATAGGGCCACGTGACCTGATTCTGGCCAATAGAATATGAGTGAAGTAGATGGTGCCATTTCCAACCTGGGCCATCAAAGTTTTCTGCTTGATCCTTTTCCTTTCCTTCTCCACCTGCATAAAAATGTGTCATTTTTTTGTTGAATTTATTTATTTATTTATTTATTTATTTATTTATTTATTCATTTTGTTCAGTCCCTGGAGATTGAACCCAGGGCAGTTCTACCTCTGAGCTACACCCCCAGCCCTTTTTAATGTTTTTGTTTGTTTTGAAACAGGGCCTCATTAGGTAGCTGAGAGATTGGCTAAGTTGCTGAGGCTAGTCTTAAACCTGTGATCCTCCTGTCTCAGCCTCCCGAGTACTGGCATTGCAGGTGTGTGCCACCATGCCCAGCTCAGCTGATTTTTATTTTTTTTAACATCTGTTACCCTATCCTGACCAATAAACAAGATGAGAAGTGTCAAGTGCAATGTAGTACACTGAGCATAAGAACTGGCCTACGGAGATTTGGGTCATTAATAAGATAAAATAGTAGGTAGGATTGTGCAGGCAAACTAATAAGCCCCAAAGAGAGTGTGGAAGCAAGTGAGCGCTTTCAAGGTGCCTGGGCACAGCTGCCCAGGCAATGTGACATGTGAGGAAACTAAACCAATGTAGATCCCACACACACGCTCCTCGCCACAATGGCCTACTCCACCTCCTCCTCCCGTTGTCATTGTAAACATCACTTCCTCGTCCTAAGCTCCTCTGCACCCCAGGTCTGCTGCCACGCATTTCCCATGTGTTAGCTCTTCCATTCTTCACAATTACCCTCTGAAGGAATCACTGCTACAATCCCATTTTGCAGATGAGGAAAGCTAGCCTGACATTGAGCCAGTGATTTGCCTAAAGTTACCAGATCACAAATCCTTCCAGCCACACTCTAGTGTTTAGCTCTTGACTGCTCTGAATAGTGCCCTATCTTGGCATCACTGTCCTGAGCTTTACCTCCCTCACCTCTACAGCCTCATCCATCCATCTATCCATCCAACCATCTTCCCATCCATCCATCCATCCATCCATCATCTCATCCATCATACCATCCATCCATCATCTCATCCATCATTCCATCCATCCATCCATCCATCCATCCATCCATCCATCCATCTATCCATCCATCATCTCATCCATCATCCCATCCATCCATC
>PVJS01032528.1:0-22726 GCA_004027185.1 Glis glis | reverse complement strand
CTCCCTCCCTTTCTCCTTCCCTCCCTCCCTTTCCCCTTCCCTCACTCTCCCTCTCTCTCTTTCATACTGGGGATTGAACCTAAAGGTATTCTACCTCCAAGCCATACCCCCCAGCCCCATTTTAGTTTCTATTTTGGAACAGGGTCTTGCTAGATTGCTGAGTCTCACTACATTGCTGAGGCCAGCCTCCAACCTGCAATCCTCCTGTCTCAGCCTGCCAAGTACTGCGATTACAGGCGTGCAGCACCATGCTCAGCAATTGAATGTGTTTCCGAAACTCAATTTGGAATGGGATCTGAGTTAAGAACAGATGCGCTTTAGAACTAGAGATGACTGTAGAGACTATGTTTACCAATCTTCTCATTTTACAGGCTAAAAACTGGAACCATGATTTACACCACACCAATCCAGAAACTCGATCTAGATATCCATATTCCAATTTGGCTTTTTATCTAATGGACACAATTTAAGTGCTGGTTAAATTTTATTTATTTATTTTTTTGTGGTACTGGGGATTTAACCCAGGGGCATTCTACCACTGAGCTACACCCTGGCCCTATATTTTTTATCCTTTATTTTGAAACCGGGTCTCACTAAGTTGCCGAGGGCCTCACTAAGTAGCTGAGGCTGTCCACGAACCCGGATCCTCCGGTCTCTGCCTCCCAAGTACTGGGATTACAAGTGTGCACCACCACGCCCGGCTAAGATTTTATTTTTATATATGTTATCTTTTTGTTGTAACGTAGGTCAACAAGAGTGACGTAAGAGGAAAAATCAGCATAGTCAAAATAAAAGCTGAAAGTAGAATTCCCTTTCCTCTTTAATGAAGATCAGAGATAGTAAATACCCACATCTCAGCCGGGCATGATGGCGAGCACTTGGAATCCCAGTACTTGGGAGGCTGAGACAGGAGGATCACAGGTTCGCGGACAGCCTCAGCAGCTTAGCAAGGGCCTGTTTCAAAATTAAAAAAAAAAAAAAGGCTGGGCGTGGTGGCGCACACTTGTAATCCCAGTACTTTGGGAGGCAGAAACCAGAGGATCCGGGTTCGTGGCCAGCCTCAGCTCTCTCGCTCTCTCTCCCCGTCTTTCTCTCTCTCTCTGTCTCCTTAGTGAGGCCCTCCGAAACTTCGTGAGACCCGGTTTCAAAATAAAGGATAAAAAATAGGGCCGGGGGCGTAGTGCAGAGGTAGAATGCCCCTGGGTTCAATCCCCGGTACCGCGAAAAAAAAATTTTTTTCAAAAAAGGTAAAATAGGGCTGGGAGTGTAGCTCAGAGGTAGGATGTTCCTAGGTTCAATCCCCAGTTACCTTTCCCCTGCACACGAACTATAGATACGTATCCACATCTCACCTCTAGTTGGTTGAACCACAGATAAATCAACTCTTCTCTGGATTTTAGAACTTGATTTCTCCTCAGGCGTCAATGAGAACTTCTATCATCTATAACTTAGCCAACGTAAACAAGAGTTTGGCATTGTACCAGAAGAGGGTTAGCGTTAAGTCTATAATGCCACTTTATTGATATTATAGTTGCCTACAATCTATTTTCCCTCCTTGATCCATGCCCCGCACATACTGTAAATGTAGGATCGCGTCCTCCCAAATTCAGAAGTTCTCAATTCTCTTTTTAGCCCGTGGCGCTGAGCGATGCAGGCCGTGCGTGTAGTTATTGGGTTCCAATCTCCTTCAAGCCTCAGACATGAAAAGGTGGCATTCCTTCCACATTAAGATAAACACGTGCATTCCTTCTATCACCTCAGGGACTATGGAAGTCAAGTGCTATCTATCTATCTATCTATCTATCTCTATCTCTCTCTCTCTCTCTCTCTATATATATATATATATTTTGCATTTCGCTGTTTATAATATTAATAGCTATGCAATCAGAGGTATACCATGCAACTGCCGAGAATGATCTGTTACCAGATGTTAGCATAATTTGCCAGCTGTCAAATTTTAATAATTTGTATTGGCCTAAAATCTGACACCTAACTTTCATGGTAAATTAAGACACAGAGCATAACTTATTTGCTATTCCAGAAGCCGAGGGAAAAATTGTATGTGGCCCGATGGTTGCGACACTTTGAATTGAGCAGAGAGTTTGCATATGGCATTTGGAATACATCTGCGTGTGTGTGTGTGTGTGTGTGTGTGTGTGTGTGTGTGTGTGTGATTGGAAAGTCTATGCTCTGCCTTATACTTTTTATTCACTGTGTTCTGTGCAGAGCTGGACAATTTATAACTCTTCAAGACTTAGACGCTGAGTGCAATGATTAAATTTACTCCTAAAAGTCTTGTTTCTATTCTCTGATAAACTCAAGAAGACAGGAAGGCAGAGAAAAAATAATAATCCTTTACAATAAGCAAGTGCTAGCCAGGCGTGGTGGTGCATGCCTGTGATCACAATACGTGGAGGCTGAAAGAGGAGGATCACAGCAAAAGAGGAGGCCAGCCTCAGCAATTTAGAAAGGCCCACAGCAATTCACTGAGACTCTGTTTCAACATAAAAAAATAAAATAAAATAAAATAAAATAAAAAGTAGACTGTAGCTCAGAGTAGAATGACTCTGGGCTCAATCCCCAATACCCCCATACACACACACAAAAGTAAGTATTCATGTTTCTATTTCAAAATATTGATATTTTAATCTATTATATATAAATTTTAAATAATATAAGTTGATTCTACCAATATTTCCCAGGTCCCACAAAGGACCCATTCTCAATACTATGGGAATTTCAAACAGGTCAGGACTAAAAACTTGACTTAGTTCATCCACTCAAAGGCCTTAAAATCTGGTAGAAAACCTCACAGTTGCCAAGGGTGTTAGCTTCATTTTTCATTGCTGTGTAATAAATTTAAAAATCTTTAGCCAGTTGTATTTATGGAAAAGTTGGAGAACAAGCCAGGTGTGGTGGCGCATGCCTGTAATCCCAATACTTGGGAGGCTGAGACAGGAGAATCACAGGTTCGAAGCTAGTCTCAGCAACTTAGCAAGACCCTCAGCAACTTAGCAAGACCCTGTTTCAAAACAAAAAATTAAAAAAATAGGGTTGGGGCTGTAGCTTGGAGGTAGAATGCCCCTGGGTTCAATCTCTAAGAGCACCACACACATAAACACACACACACACACACACACACACACACACACACACACATGAAGAAGAAGAAGAAGAGGAGGAGGAGGAGAGGAGGAGGAAATATTGCACTAGCAAAACCATAACTACCATTTTTCTAATCTGGTTCTTCTTCTTACTAAACTGTAGCATTGAGAAAATAATTTCCACATTGTTCCTCTGAATCCCCGGATGTAGCATGAGGATAAACATAATCCCTGCTTCATAGGATGTTTTAAAGGGAAATGAGGAAATTCCCATAAAACCCCTGGCACCTTTCTGGTGGTTGTTAAGTTTATATGACAGTGGCATCACTAATGGGGGTTTTCAGAAGTCTCATAATAGTCCAGTGTGCTTACAACACAATTATCACAGGCCAATGAAGTCAATAAACTAAAATCAGGGGGAAAAATTTAAGGCAGGTCTTGACAGCTATGCAAAGACAAGGGCGAATTAGGCTTCTCAATATCTACAAGGTTAAACTGAGGAGCTGAAATAAGAGACCAGAGCCGGGCGTGGTGGCGCATGCTTGTAGTCCCAGTACTTGGGAGGCTGAGACCGGAGGATCCGGGTTCGCAGCCAGCCTCAGCTACTTAGTGAGGCCTTCTGCAACTTAGTGAGCCCTTGTTTCAAAATAAAGAATAAAAAATAGGGCTGGAGGTGGAGCTCAGAGGTAGAATGCCCCTGGGTTCCATCCCCAGTACTGCAAAAAAGAAATAAAAAGAAAGAGACCAGACATGACATGTTTCATGATCAGACTGTCATAGAAGGCCCAGCAATGCTCAGAATAACCAAGCATTTTTGGAAATCCAATATAGATTATTTGCTTTTATTTTCGTGCCTAAAAATATTATTGCATAAAAATGACCAGTTATTAATCCCAGTACTCGTAAGGCTGAGACAGGAGGATGGCAGGTTGGAGGCCAGCCTCAGCAACTGAGCAAGACCTTGTTTCAAAATAAAAAGTAAAAAGGGCTGTGGGTATAGCTCAGAGGTGAAATACCCCTGGGTTCAATCTCCAGTACAAAAAAAAAAAAAACAGCCAACCAAGAAACAACAACAAAACAAAACAAAAAACAAAGAAAAAGGAAAAGGACCAATTGCAAATCATGCTGCTATTTTTATTGAAAAATTTAAAATGCATAGAAATATATAGGCTAAGAATCTGGAAATTATACATGAAACCCTTTAAAGTTTTGTGTCTTTGGAAGGCCTACTATGGGACTTTCATACCCATATTTAAAAACCAGTTTTTAAATATTTGGTGAAGCACACGGGCCCCTGATCTATTGGGGAATTAGTAAATTCAAAGTTTCTTCAGCTAGAAAGCACAGTATAGTGCGTGCCTTCAAATAAAATTAATTCACAATACTAGTAGAAATAAGTGGTTTTATTATTTTAAGTTGAGAAGCTATAGTATTTGCATATTTCCTACGTACAAATGGTGGCGGAATAACAGAAATAAAAGAGAACTACTTAAAAACAATTGGATGAGCTCTATGAAATGTATTTGAAAGCAATGTCAGCTCCCAAAGATTAAGAGGCTGTGTGAATTCAACAATTTAGCCATTTGGCTTCAGAGACATGAGCCTGCATATTTGCATATCATCTTAATTCATATCAGAAACCCTCATGATAATGAAAGTTTCAAAAAAAAAACCAGTGGTAAAACAGAATCAAGAACATCAAACACGTTTATTGCTTGCCATAAAAATAAGACACAACATAAAACGCCGTGAATATATTAAAAAGGCATCTTATTTATTATAACAATTAAAGTAGCAAAGCTTAATAACTAATATACCCGGAGAGAACTTTGGATCCTGATAAATTCGGTGATAAGAGATGATTTTGACAAGACTATTTCCCACAACCATGGCAGTGATTTTTTGGACTTAGTAAAGGCTGAAAAAAAAATATATATATATGTATCCAACCAGCTTAAATATGCATTCTGCAATCTTCTTGAGAAATTTCTGCCAAGTCTAATTAAATGTTTCTAATTAAAATTGTGTAGATAGGAAGGAAATTAATGGCTTTGTTTGAACTATTTGTTTATTTCGTCGTTGAGTATACTGGATATAATTGGGATGCCAAGAAGAAATCATCAGTTTTTTTTTTTTTTTTTACCCTGATGGTTTCCTGTTTTATCGGTTCATTCAGAACCTTCCTTCTTTTTCCAGTCATAAAAAGAAAAAAAAATTGAAGCAAATAAATATAAGACCTTGACTTAGGGGAATTTTTCTCCCCTAAACTATTAGCTAGAGACAACAGGTATTGCACACAAAATAAAGGTTAAGCTTCAGTTAAGCATTCTAAATATATTTAGTGAGATATTGAAAACTCAGAATGCTACCACCCACACAATTCATCAAAAGATTTGAATAAAGGAAATTAGAACCAAAGCCAAGAGGGCTCACGTGGTATACTGCATCAAGTGGCTTTTTATGGTAAATTTGGATTGCCCTTACATTATATACTGTTATTTTGAAGAGGAAAAGAAATAAGTATTCCAAAAATAAATAAATAAAACTGTTTTGTGAATGCTGCCAACACTGCAGAAAGTCTGCGAGGGAATAGCTGAATTTAAAGTCGTATGTACACACGCCTGGAATCTCAGTACTTGGGAGGCTGAGACAGGAGGGTTGCCAGCCTCAGCAACTTAGCGAGACTTGTAGCAATCTAAGGAGACCCTGTTTCAAAATTAAAAAATAAAGAGGGCTGGGAGGGTAGCTGGGAGGTAGAACACTCCTGGGGTTAATCCCCAACATCACACACACACATGCGCGCGCACACACACACACACACAAATGTCACATGTATACTTAATTTCTCCTCCCTAGATTCATAGACTCTTTGTAAAGCCTAAAAACTTCTATTCAACCAGCTCACATACACCTGCCCTTCAAGTCTTCTTTGGGCTGAGTACACTAGTCATTTATTTTCTGCCCAAATGAGGAGGATTAATCCATGGCTTCGAAATCAGAACAAAAACTCACCACTAAAATACAGGGGGAGAACGCCAATTTTCCATGAGGAAGTAGAGATCATCTGTGGTCCTGGAGGGAAGCATTTTTTTTTTCTCTCTCTCTGCTTTTCTACTTCTGACAAATACTCCTGACCTGGCTTGACACAGCTTCCTGACTTCCAGCTGTGAGCTGTCTTGGCAAACCTTTCTTCAACTGATCTCTTCTTTGTGCTCCGGAGCAGGTGCGGGGAGCTCAGCTGATACAGAGCATAATGCCGGCGCTTCGTCAGCACAAACAGAGGCTGAACTACTGAATTCTTGACTCCACTGCTTTAGCTGTGTGTCCGTCCCCCACCAAAATGGCAGAGCTCAGTAATTTTGGTAAGAAAAAAAAAATCCCCAGCAATTTAGCAGAAAAATGGATCCAAAGGATTATATGGCATTATGTCTCTATTCAGTCGCTCACTCTGAGGAAGGCTCTGTGATCACCATTTCAGGTGTATATGAGCTGAGTTTGGAGAGACCAACATGTCTAAAATCATATAACAAGAGGCAAAGCCAGGAAGCCAACCCATCATGTAAGTCACTTAATCATGTAAGTTACTTAATCATGTAATTAACAAGAGGATGAGCCAGGACTCTAACCCCGGTCAACATTTCCTTCCTTCCTTCCTTCCTTCCTTCCTTCCTTCCTTCCTTCCTTCCTCCCTCCCTCCCTCCCTCCCTCCTTCCTTCCTTCCTTCCTTCCTTCCTTCCTTCCTTCCTCCTTCCTTCCTTCCTTCCTTCCTTCCTTCCTTCCTTCCTTTTTCCCTTCTTCCCTCCCTTTTGGTGCTGGGGATGGAACCCAGGGACACTCTACCTCCAAGCTACACCCTGGCCCTTTTTAATTTTTTTGTTTTTGACACAGGGTCTCCCTAGGTTGCTGAAAGTCTCAATAAGTTGTGGAGACTGGTCTTGAACCTCTGATCGTCTTTTCTCAACCTGCCAAGTGCTGGGATTATAAGCGTGCGCCACCACACCAGGCTCAACATTATTTTTATATATCTACCCTCTCTGTAGATATAAGTGTTTGTGCATTCATGTGTGTGTGTGTGTGTGTATGTGTGTGTGCGTGTGTGTGTGTCTGAGAGAGAGAGAGAGTTTTTTTTTTACCTTTTAATATTTGGAACAATCACTCCCTCCCCACTTCTTAATATTTGCGAAGATTCCCTCCCCATTTTACTAACTGCATCTGGATGTCTCGGTAATTTCTGGAGTTTAACTTTGGACAAATGTGTTTATACTTGGGATTCGTGAGTCATCCGCTTGCAAAGATGTCTATTTATATGTGGCGATTAGTACTCCAACTTGTGGGTTCCTGAGTGTGGCAACTGAGCCAACGTGGACTGGCGTTTTCCAAATTCCTCTCTGCTGTAGAGCACTTGCCATGAGAGAGGATTTACGTGACATCTGCAAGTGGGAACTGAGGCGCAGCCGGGTGTGGATCGCTCGCACGCAGAAGTCCAGTGAGGGGCACGAGTGGAGTCTCACCTCTCCCGGACTATTGCATTTCTTCTATCGTACCTCTTTACTGTGGCCTTCAGATCCTTAACTCTCTTTTCTCCTTCCTTCCTTCCTTCCTTCCTTCCTTCCTTCCTTCCTTTCTTCCTTCCTTCCTTTTTTTTTTTTTGCAGTACCAGGGATTAAACCCAGGGACATTCTACCTCTAAGCCACACCCCCAGTCTTATTTTATTTTTTAATTTGCAGTAGGTCTCACTAAGTTGCTGAGGCTGGTCTTGAACCTGTGAATCCTCCTGTCTCAGCCTCCCAAGTGCTGGGATTACACGTGCGCGCCACCACGCCCAGCTTGTGCCCTGTAGGCCTCCTTCAGTGTTCCAGTTCACATTCTTGCAGCTATATTCTAAAATACTGAGCACGTATCTTAGGGGAAAGACGGTTTATTTTCTTACAGTTTCGGGCTCAGTCCATGTGAGGCCGGGGACCGCGGATCTCAGCATGGCCGCAGGAGGCGGACACAGGGAGAGCACATGGCTGCGCTCCTCACATCATGGGGGCCGCGAGCTAGAAAGGTAGCAGGGGAAGGAGGAACCATTTATATCCCCAAGGCCGCACCCCCAGGGACCTCCTCCTCCAGTCACACCCTACTGGCCTGGGTCTCCACCCAGGTCAATCCATTACAATGGATTATCCACCGCTGGGATTACAACCCTCATGATTCAATTACATCAGCTCCAAACATTAACAGATGAGCTCTCTGGGGGACGTTTTCCATCTACCTATAACACTTGGCTCTGTGAATCCTAGCCAGGTATGTGTTTCCACTGAGACGAAGGATGTTAGCTTTCCCTACACGCAGCCACCCCTCAGCAAAGCGGGAGATGCGGGGCCGGTGAGAGGGCCATGTTGGCCCTCGTCCAACCTCAGAGACTCTCCCTGGTCCTTGTATCCCCCCGATCATGGGCATCTTTCCCCCTAAACTGCCGGCCCTGTGGATTTCTGATTCTAGCATCAGACACAGAGGGGAGAGTCTTATATAGACTTGTCAACTAGTTTCCACAATTGTAGCAAGTCAGACATATATGGTAAATCTATGGCATACAGAGGGAAGGATGGAGAGAGGGAGATGGGGGGGGGAGAAAGAAAGCAAACAAGCTAGTTCCTTCCCAGTAATTCCCCTTCTCCCTCCCCCTTTTTTTTCTTTTCTTGTGATACTAGGGATGGAACCCAGGGACAATCTACCTCTCAGCTACACCCGCAGCCCTATTTCATTTTTTTAATTTGAAACAGGATCTCACTAAGTTGCTAAGGTCTCAGCTAAGTTGCTTAGGCTGGCCTCAAACCTGTGATCCTCCTGTCTCAGCCTCCCAACTATTGAGATTATCGGTGTGCACTATCATGCCGGCTGTTATTCCCCTTTTGTAATTTCTCTTTGACTGATATGAAGTCTGTTCATGTCCCCAGTGCCCCCACCACATATTTGATTGGTTTTGTCTGTATTGTTTCCTCTATACATGTAGCTTAATTATTTTCTCTTTAATTGACCCCTCTCAGGGTACTCCATTATTTAAATGTGACTCTCCTTCCTTTTCCATTTCTAACATTTATCTCTAAAAACTTTTTTGATTAGTACTTAGGGGGGCATTCTACCTCCATTTGAGCTAAATTCTTAACTCTTTTTTTTTTGAAACAGGGTCTCACCAAGTTGCGGAGGGCCTCACTAAGTAGCTGAGGCTGGCCGCGAACCCGAATCCTCCAGTCTCAGCCTCCCAAATACTGGGATGACAAGCATGCGCCACCACACTGGGCTTGATATTATTTTTCTTATATATCTTGTGCTTGGGATTTGTTTGGAATTTCAGATGCATTTATTTATAATGTTCATCAAATTTTGAAAAATTCAGCCAGGCATGGTGGTCCACACCTGTCATCCCAGTACTTGGGAGGCTGAGAGAGAAGGATCGCAGGTTCAAGGCCAGCCTCAGCAACTTAGCAAGATCCTGTTTCAAAAATAAATAAGTAAAAGAGGACTGGGGGTGTAGCTCAGAGGGAGAATGTCCCTGGGTTCAATCCCTAGTACCATCATGTATGTTTATACATATACATATATTTCATATATATGTATGAAAATTTTGACAAATCTTGTGAAATATCTGTGCAATGAAAGTATCGAAATACTGCATAGAGAAATTAAATAAGACCTGCATGAATGTTCATGGATTAGAAGAATCAATATGGCTAAATTTTCAATTTTCCAACAACTTATTATTGATTTAACTAAATCTCACTCAAAACCCTAACATGATTTTTTTTTTGGTAAAATTGACAAAATGATTCTAAAATGTATATGGAAATGGAAGGCCAAAACATGGAAAGCAAAGTTGACGAATTTGCACTCTTGGGTTTAAAGACTTACAAAATTACAAGCCAGGCGTGGTGGTAAACACCTGTAACCCCAGTACTTGGGAGGCTGAGACAGGAAGATCACAGGTTCAAGGGCAGCCTCAGCAATGTAGCAAGACTCTCAGCAACTTAGCAAGACTCTGTTTCAAAATCAAAAAAATAAAATGGTGCTGGGGGTGTAGTTCAGAGGTAGAATGCCCCTGGTTCAATCCCTAGTACAAAAAGAAAATAATTACAATAATGAAGATAATGTAGCATTGATATGAAGATAAAGGGATAAGTATAACTGGAAAATAGCAGAGGTTTTAGAAACATAGCCACAGGTATATCGTCAGTTGACATTGATAAATGTGCTAAGAGAAATCAATGGAGAAATGGTAACTGTTTCTACAAATGCAGCTGGAATGAGTGGACAGACATATGAAATCAATCAGCCAACCCATCAATTGATCAGTTGTACACAAAATTAGAACCACATTGGGTATAAAACTAAAGCCATTAGCCAGGCGTGGTGGCGCACACTTGTAATCCCAGTACTTTGGGAGGCGGAGACCGGAGGATCTGGGTTCACGGCCAGCCTTAGCTCGCTCTCGCTCTCTCTCTCTCTCTCTCTCTCTCTCTACTTAGTGAGGCCCTCCGCAACTTTGTGAGACCTGGTTTCAAAATAAAGTATAAAAAATAGGGCCGGGGGTGTAGCGCAGAGGTAGAACGCCCCTTTGTCTTGGGTTTGGCAAATATTTCTTTGTGTGTGTGAGTGTGTGTTTGTGTGTGTGTGTGTGTTTGTTACTGTGGATTGAACCCAGGGGCATTCTACCTCTGAACTAAACCCTCAGTCATATTTTATTTTATTTTTCAATTCTAAAACTGGGCATCACTAAGTTGCTGAAGGTCTTTTTTTTTTTTTTTGCAGTACCGAGGATTGAACTCGGGGGCGTTCTACCTCTGAGCTACACCCCCAGCCTTATTTTTATTCTTTATTTTGAAACAGGGTCTGACTAAGTTGCGGAGGGCCTCACTAAGTAGCTGAGGCTGGCCGCGAACCCGGATCCTCCAGTCTCAGTCTCCCAAGTACTGGGATTACAAGTGTGCGCTACCACGCCCGGCTTTGCTGAAGGTCTTTCTAAGTTACCAAGGATGGCATTGAACCTGAAATCTGCCTGTCTCAGCCTCCCAAGTACTGGGATTATAGGCATGCACCACCATACCTGGTTTGGGAAAGATTTCTTAGATGTGCCACATATAAAATAAAATTAGAAATATGTTTGACATTCTTAAAATGACAAACGTTTGATTTTCAAAATATAGTGTTGTGGAAGAAAAGGCAAGTCACAAAGTAAGAAAAAAAATATTTGCAAAACATATATCTGGTAAGAGACTCCTAAATATACCAAATGAACCTCCATACATCAATAATAATAATAAAAAAAACAGTGTAAGCTGGTCATGTTGGCACATGCCTATAATCCCAGTACTTGGGAGGCTGAGACAGGAGGATCTCAGGTTGAAGGCCAGCCTCGCCAATGTAGTGAGACTCTCAGCAACCTAGCAATACCCTGTTTCAAAACAAAAAGATAAGAAAAGAGCTGGGGGTATAGCTCAGCGGTAGAATGCCCCTGGGTTCCATCTCTAGCACCACATAAACACACACAAAAAAAAAATCTTCAAAAACTTTGAGTTGACACTTTACAAAAGAAGATACCTAAATGCCAAATAAGTACATAAAAAGTTTCATGACATCGATAATCATTAGGGCAACACAAATTAAAACCACAATGAGATAGTGCACCTTTCCACCTCCATGGCTAATGGAAAGGACTGAACATAGGAATTGTTGGCAAAGATGTGGCACTCTCATACCATGTTGATGGGAAAACAGAATTCTATAACTTCTTTGGAAACTCTGGTAGTTTCTCAAAAACGTGCACGCATTTCTAGCATATGACCCAACCATGCGACTTCTAGGTGTTTACCTGGTGGAAATAAACCCACATTCATACAAAGCCTGGTAGGAGAGTATTCACAGCCATTGTTATTTTATAGTAGTCCCGACGTCCACCAACAGTGAATGGATAACTATTCCGTGGTATATTTCATACACTAGAATATTACTCAACAATGAACGTGAATGAATGGCTCATGCGCACGGCCACATGGACAGTTTTAGAAATAATCACACTACATATAAGAGCCAAGTCCAAAACAACGACACCCTCCAAAATTCCATTTATGTGAAATTTCAGAAAAGAAAAGAAATCTTTAGTGACAGAAACATTGCACTGTTTTGCCTAGCGATGTGTGGAATGGGCAGGCAGAGGGAATTGTTACCGCTAGGGGACATTCAGGCAAGGGGGGGAGTGACACTGTCAAACTCATTATCTTGATTATGGTGATTACATTTGTGAATGTGTTTTAATAATTGTCACACACACTTTCTGCATGCACACTTTATTTTTATTAATTACTCCTCAATCACCGTGAGCAAATATTTGAAGCAGACACATGAAAACTTCAAGATTTCACACCAGTTTGTGTTCCTTACCCCAGCTCCCTGCCAGTAATTCAGAATAATTGTCGGGAAATGTCTCACTCGGTCACCCCACAATCATAGCAGATTCCTTCTACGTACCAGTTCCCACTTTGGTTGTTAGAAATAAAATAGAGCCAGGTGTGGTGGTGCATGCCTGGAATCTCAGTACTTGGGAGGCTGAGTGAGGAGGATCTCAGGTTTGAGGACAGCCTCTGCAACTTAGCAAGACTCTCAGCAACCTAATGAGACCCTGTTTCCAAACAAAAACTAAAAATGGCTGGGAGTTTAGCTCAGAAATATAAGGTGGGTTTAATCCTCAGTAGGAAGGAAAGAAGGAAGGAAGGAAGGAAGGAAGGAAGGAAGGAAGGAAGGAAGGAAGGAAGTGTGTGTAGCCTCCAGAAGAATTCTTTTTCAGAAAAGACAGAATCAGGTAAAAATAAAAACAATTGCAACACATGATGCACAGAATCAGAATACAGGGAACCAAAGAGGTACCTATGTTACCAAGATCAAAGGAAGACTTGTTACTCTGCCAGGTAACATTTGTACTGAGCCTCCATGTTTGATCGAGTCATTCATGCAAAGACAGTGGAAAAGAGATGAGCGGGGATGAATCCAGGAAGAATCACAGCTCTCCCGATGAAAACAAGCTGGACATGTCCCAGACACTGACAGGAGGTCCCTGCCACCAAATCTCCCACAGTGACCAGCGTACGATACTGATTCCCACACTCATTCATTCACGTTAATTTTGCATAATGAGGCTCTCCTCTCAGAGCCAAGCATCTTTTTGGGTGTGTGTGCAGTACGAGGGGCTGAACCCAGGGGCGTTCTACCTCTGAGCTACACCCCAGCCCTATTTTATTTTTTTGTTTTGAAACAGGGTCTTGCTAAGTTGCGATGGTCTCACTAAGTAGCTGAGGCTGGTCTCGAACCTGCGATCCTCCTGTCTCAGCCTCCCAAGCACTGGGATGACAGGCGTGCGCTACCATACCCAGCTCAGAGCTAAGCATCTTTAATTACCTTTTATATTTTCTTCCAAAGCCCAGTCCAAGTTTGAGAAATCACTGTGAAACACTAGAAAAAATAAAAGAGCCCAGGTCTTTGAAGTATTAATGAAGATGCAGATATTCTAAGGAAAACACTTTTGGTTTTAATTCATTGTTGCCCACTTTATTTCCTAATCTTAATAGAAACTAGGAAGGAAGACTTTTCAGTTGAACCAAGTTTCCTTTGGAATCGACGCCCAACACTTTCATTTCAATAGAGGAACTGAGCCAATTCCAGAAAGAATAAAGGAAGAAGAAAAGAAACCCAGAAAGAAAAAAGGAAGAAGAGAAGGAACAGCCGACGGGGAGAGGACTGAAGAAGGAAATTCACTTTGAAATGTCCTTTTCAATATCGCCGTAGCACTTACCTTGCTGTGGAATTTTCGAGACATTCTAGAAGGGAACGGTAAAAGCAGGCGTCTCTCGCTGCTCCCTGTCAGCCCAAGGGCACATTAGGACTATTAAGAATATTACACGCCATACTTTCACAAGCAACGGCCGCATTCACGTCATGTGTGAATGTGTTTTATGAAAGTCCAGGATGCTAAAATTGCTTACCAATAAATACCATGAGGGACAATTCAAGAATCCCAGGTGAATATTAACGAGGGTAAAGCCATCAAGAAAGTCCAAAGGTTGTCTCCAAAGATGGAAATAATGATTACAAATATGTATCCCAGGATCTGCAAGCCCAGCGTGTTTGGCTTCAAAGGCAACAGAAAGATTAATAAAATGGAGGCACTCTCCTGTGTACGAGTAAAACCACAAGACGGGCACTTTCTTCCAATTCCCTGGTTGTGCTTTCATTGGCAAAATTGATCTTGAATATTTTCCAGATTGAAAGCTAACTGGCCTGAGGCAAGAAGGCAGTTACTAGCCAGACATGGTGGTGCACGCCTGTCATCCCAGTACTTGGGAGGCTGAGACTGGAGGATCACAGGTTGGAGGCCAGGCTCAGCAACTTAGCAAGGCCCTCAGTAACTTAGAAAGACCTTGTTTCAAAATAAACGATAACATAGGGCTGGGGGTGTAGCTCAGAGGTAGAGTGTCCCTGGGTTCAATCCCCAGTACCCCCAAAAATTAAAATAAAAATAATAGGGATGGGGGTCTAGCTAAGAGGTAGAATGTCCCTGGGTTCAATCCCCAGTACTCCCCAAAATTAAAATAAAATAAAAATAAAAATAGGGATGGGGATGGGGATCTAGCTCAGAGGTAGAATGCCCCTGGGTTCAATCCCCAGTACCCCCCAAAAATAAAATAAAATAAAAATAAAAATAGGGATGGGATCTACCTCAGAGGTAGACTGCCCCTGGGTTCAATCCCCAGTAACCCCCCACAATTAAAATAAAATAAAAATAGGGATGGGGATCTGGCTCAGAGATAGAATGCCCCTGGGTTAAATCTCAAGCATGTGCAACACACACACACACACACACACACACACACACACACACACACACACTATGGCAGAAATCTCTTAAATAGCCATGTTCTCTTATATGTTTTGAAGAATGCCTTAGGGATCAGGGCCATAAGACCTCCTGCTCCTATTAGCTGAGCAGAGACCACTGGTTTGGAATTACCACATGTCTTGGGCTGACCCAATGGCCAAGAGGTGAGCGTAGCAATGGTCCCCACACCAAAGTGTGTGGAAGACGAGTGTGGACGGGCTGATATTTAAAGGGCTGGTACCGAAGGCCCAGCTCACGGAAGAACTCAAGGAAGAAGCAGCCGGAGCTTCCCCAGGTACCCAAACGCAAATGCTTGACAAATCATGACAACAGTGCACAGTTGAAGAGAAGCCGGACCCATCTGCCTCCTCCACTGGGCCCTGGACAAGAAACCACATTAACAAACACACACCTATTGGTTTTATGTGTACACTATGGTCACATTTTCCTAAGTCATCAGGCTATTGTGAGGATTAAGTCAGACACATGAGCCGGGCATGGTGGTGCACGCCTGTAACCCTAGTACTTGGGAGGCTGATATAGGAGGATCGCAGGATCAAGGCCAGCCTCAGAAACTTAGCAAGACCCTCAGCAACCTAGCAAAACCGTGTTTCAAAATAAAATGTTAAAAAGGCCAGATGTGGTGCTGCATGCCTAGAATCCCAATATTTGGGTGGCTGAGACAGGAGGATCTCAGGTTCAAAGCCAACCTCAGCGATTTAGCAAGACCCTGTTTCAAAATAAAAGATAAAGAGGGATGGGGGTGTAACTCGGTGGTAGAATGCCCCTGGGTTCAATCCCCAGTAATACAAAAAAAAATTAAAAATTAAAAAGGCTGGGGGTGAAGCTCAGAGGTAGAATGCCCATGGGCTCAACCCCCAGTCCCACAAAAAACAAATAAAATAAAGGAAGACAAATGATACAAAAGCACAGGCAGATTGCCCCGCCCACACAGATGTGAGCTATTGATGCGGCAACACAGCCAGGACGGAATAGTAATCTGTTTGCCATCGCATTACTGCGAGAAAAAAAGGTTTTGGCTCAAAATACATTTGGCTGGAAACATCGTCTAAGTCAATGGGTCCTGTGGCAGAAAAAACAACAGCTGGCTATCTATATTAGTCTCTTTCCCTGTTTTCTTCAGGACCCGGGTTCTATCGCAGATGATATAGCCTCTAATTACCACCCAGCATGCGGCTTGGAAGGCCCAGTGGCTCGTGAAATCAAAGACTCACCACGGTCGTAAGCGCCAGGGCATCTGGAGGGGCTCGTCGAGTGGCGATGCATGCTTTAATAACTTTTTAATTTGCTTTTTCCTTCAATGAGCTGGTTTCTCGAGTCTCGTGGAGCAAAGGCGGCTTTGGAAGGCACTGTGGGCACCAAAGGAAGAAGAAAAAGAAGCTTATTAAGAGATGGCACCAAGATGTCTGCCAGGATAAGCTGAGCCCATGGGATTAAGGTCTAAAAAATCATGCTCCGCTGGGTGCGGTGGTGCACACGCCTCTCATCCCAGTATGTGGGAGGCTGAGACAGGAGGGTTGCAGGTTGGATGACAGCCGCAACAACTCAGCAATTTAGTGAGACCCTGTTTCAAAATTTAAAAAAAAAAATAGGCTTAGAGGTAGAATGCACCTGGGTTCAACCCCCAGCACCAAAAGTAAAAACTAAAAAGATCAGGAGAAGTCAAGCATATTTCTAAAATATTGAGCTTCTAATAATTAGTCCTACCATGAATAAAAAGAGGCAAAGAGAGAGTGGTGGATTGACCATCACAGCTCACAGACAGGAAGGTGTTAATCTTGGCTCCTTGAATTAAGGACGCAAAGTTAGAGATAGAAAAAAAAAAACTGTGGAAGTGGGTGCAGGACATGGTATGCAGGGAGAATAAATATTTTCATTTGACCTGAGTGTATACAGTTTGAAGGGATCCCATGGAAGATGATTTTTTCTTTCAATTACTAGCTATTGAATATTTTTTATGCACAGGAGCTATCCTATAGCCAGATCACCGAAGACCATAAATATGAGATGAAGTTGAAATGGTTTTACTTGCAAATGTAGCTTTAAAAGTTTTAAAATACTGGGAATCTTAAATATTAGGGCATAAATGTGAGTTGTCTAGATACCAGGAGTTCTACAAAAATTAGGGTTTGGATCATGATAAAAGTAAAAGAAAAAAAAAAAAAAGAAGAAGCCGGGCATGGGGCATGGTGGTGCACACCTGTAATCCCAGTACTTGGGAGGCTGAGATTGGAGGATTGCAGGGTGGAGGCCAGTCTCAGCAGTTTAGTGAGACCCTCAGCAACTTAGTCAGACACTGTTTCAAAAAAATAAATAAATAAATAAAACAGGGCTGGGGGTGGAGCTCAGAGGTAGAGTGCCTCTGGGTTCAATCCCAGTACCACAAACAAACAAGAAGCCTAGTATATATATATACAAGCACCATTTCCTCTGAAGGGCTAAAATTCCTTCCACCTTCTCAGCGTGTTGACATTTGGACAGGACGGAGCCCTGGGGCACAGAATGCACAAATAGGCTCTTCAATGCCGTATGTTTTATGTCTCTTTCCTGGGGACCAGCTGGCTTCCCAGGATGCCTTGGGGACCAGCCTGCACCTGTGGCTGCAGCCAGTCTTCCTGAAGATTCATGAACTCTGTCTCAGGCAAGACCCCGCAAAAGAGACACATCTGTACAAACTCACCCAAAGCGCCTGAAAATTTAAAGGATCGCTACGCTATTAAGGGTAGAGTATAATTTCCACAGTTGAAGTTTCATGAGATGGAAGACCTCATTTTATGCCCACAGCTCTCTCTCTCTAAGACCTAGAACTTAAATAGTGCATAGTTAGCAGCCATCCAATAAATGATAGTTATTTTATTCAGAGATCAATTTATTAGCTATTAGCATCTAACTCTGCTGTTTTCAAGGACAGAGGATGGCACTAAATATTTATCTCTAAATGAACCATTGATTGGGAATTTTGAGGCATGTGACTACTCCTAGTTCTAATACGAATCCCTTGTGAAATTAGACCCATAACTTAACGTCCCTGGACCTCAGTATAGAAGAGTATAGACAGGCATGGTGGTGCATGCTTGTAATACTGGTACTTGGGAGGCTGAGACAGGAGGATCACAGGTTTGAGGCTAGCCTGAGCAACTTAGCGAGGCCCTCCACCACTTAGTGAGACCCTATTTCAAAATAAAAAATAAAATAAATAGGCCTGGGGGTATAGCTCAGAGGTAGAATGCCCCTGAGTTCAACACTTAGTACCACAAAATATAAAATAAAATAAATAAAGTATTTGACCAAATGATTTCTATATTATTTGAAGAAGATATGATCAAATTCTTTTTTCTTTTTTTTGTTTTGCAGTACCAGGGATTGAACCCAGGGGTGTTCTACCTCCGCGCTACACCCCCCCGGCCCTATTTTTTATACTTTATTTTGAAACCGGGTCTCACAAAGTTGCGGAGGGCCTCACTAAGTAGAGAGAGAGAGAGAGAGACAGGGAGAGAGAGAGAGAGAGAGAGAGAGAGCTGAGGCTGGCCGCGAACCCCGATCTTCCGGTGTCCGCCTCCCAAAGTACTGAGATTACAAGCCTGCGCCACCACGCCCGGCATGATCAAATTCTTAATAGTGGTTAAATTTTTTTTTCCATGTGCATGTGTGGTACTGGGGATAGATCCCAAATTCTTAATAGTGGTTAATTTTTTTGCATGTATGTGCGTGGTATTGGGGATAGAACTCTGAGCTGTACCCCCAGCCCTATTTTTCATGTTTTATTTTGAAACAGCATCTCGCCAAGTTGCTGAGGCCAGCCTCGAATCTGCAATCCTCCTGTCTCGGCCTCCTAAATACTGGGATTACAGGGGTGTGCCACCATGCCTGGCTGATGGTGGTTCATTTGAGAAACAATATTTCTAAGGACAGAGATAATACTCATAAGTCTCAAAGGCAGAATTCCAGGGGAGCCTCTGAAAGAAACGGGAGCTGGGGGGGCTCTTAGCACTGAACACTGGTTTCCTCTGCCTCTTACGTATAGACCTGTCATGTTAGCATCCCAGGTTGTCGTCTCGGGTCATAAGCCAGAAAACCTTGTCCCTCCCATCCCGATTTCACAAAATAAGACCCAGATACCTAAACAGATGGCTCTATTCACTAAGCCCTAAGTCCCAAGTCTTTAGAAAGAGATTATAACCATCCATGTTGATTCAGTTATGCATCCATGGACCCAAAATGTGGGTGGGGAAGATGGGAAATGTATTATATAAAATAGCAGCATGGATTTTACTTGTACACCATAGATAGACAATCACTAAAGAGGGAGGAATTATCATTATTATTATCATTATTATTATTATTATTATTATTTTCTTTGTGGGGCACTGGGGATTGAACCCAGGGCATTCTATCTCTAAGCTACACATCTAGACCTATTAATTTACTCATTTATTATTTATTTAGTTATTATGTTTAGTTTGAGACAGGGTCTCGCTAAGTTGCTGAGGCTGGCCTCTAACTCATGATCCTTCTGTCTCAGCCTCCCTGGGACTGGAATTACTGCACCTGGCTAGGAAGGAAGACTTGTTGAAAGTTTAAACTACAACACAGAAAGGTCTCTTTACCCAAGTAGTTAAGATTTCTGAATAGAATTCCATCTTGTGCGCGCCAACCTATTATCTGCTGGCGCTATAATGTGAACCTGAATGCTATGGAAGATTGACATAAAATTACCTGACTGATAATTAAGAATTTATAACCTGAAGTTATCAACAGCACAGGCTCAGGAATTATTAGCTTCTTGGTTATCAAGGAAATGAGCCATGGTATTAAATAATCCAAAACATGAGATAATGCAAAGATGATATATATTTGTCTCCCAGAGGGCATGAATTCATTTTAGAAACAGATTGAACCTGTTAAGCGATCATTTGGGATAATAGTGAAATTAGTCTGAGCCAGGCATGGTGGCCCACACTTGTAATCCCAGTACTTGGGAGGCTGAGATAGGAGGATCGCATGATCAAGGCCAGCCTCAGCAACTTAGCAAAGCCCTCTGCAACTTAGTGAGATCCTATTTCAGATATATATGTATATAATATTATAATGTATATATAATATTATTATATATAATAATATATAAATGTATATATTATATATTGTATATTATATATATTTTATATTATATATTATATTTATTATGTATTATATTTTATATTATATATTATATTTAAATATATATTATTTTTTATATATATATACATATATATGTATATATACGAATGACTGGGGTTATAGCTCAGAGGTAGAATGCCTCTGGGTTCAATCCCCAGTACTAAACAAATAAACAAGAAAATAGGGCTGGGGTGTAGCTTGGAGGTAGAACACCCCTCGGTCCAATCTCCAGTATGAAGAAAGGGAGGGAGGGAGAGAAAAGAAGTTAGTCATTTCCTGAGCACGTATCAATGGCTAGAACAGAGAGTGTTGTCAGATGTGTGCTTAGAGGCACACGAGAACTCGGCCTGAACACACGGCTCTGAATAATCCACACAGAATCGCGGGATGAATGGCTGCTTGCAATTGGCTGCCAAATAACCTCTGCAGGTACTTCGAAAACTTCCTCCAGGATCCTGAGCCATTACTGAAATGATGAGGCGCATGGAGATGCTCTCTCCGCTTGTCAATCAACATCCATCTCTCCCAAGGCCAGCAGAAGCAGGTGGGGACGTCAGGCAGGGAGGGAGATTCAATGCACAGTAGTAAGCCCTTACTGCCTGCCGCTTCCGACGTAGACCCGACACGCCACTAAACCATGCCATCCATTTTCCCCTAACGTCTCCTGTCTTCATTTTCTCCTTTGTTCTCTTCATCTTTCTAGGGAGGGAACCCAGGGGCATTCTCTCTCTGAGCTACACCCCCAGCCCTTTGTATTTTTCATTTTGAAACAGGGCCTCCTCGCTAAGTTGCTGAGGCTAGCCTCTAACCCGCGATCCTCTTATCTCAGCCTCCTGAGTACTGGGATTATAGGTGTGTGCCATCAAGCCTGGCTCATTCTCTTCATCTTTCAAATTCAACCTCACCCTTTAAATTGAAAGCCTCATGATGGGAGGAAATTGGAGCCCTACCACACTGTCGGTGGGACTGCAAGCTAGAACAAACCCCTTGGAAGTCAGTGTGGAGGTTTCTCAGAAGACTGGGACTGGAACTACCATATTGTAAAGGCACTTAAACAGTTAAAGCAAAATTGCTAGCAAGTCTGACTCAGGCCTTTGCTAAAATAACAAGATGTCCTTGGTAAAAACCCCCTGACTCAAACATCTGTTGGGAAAACAAAACGTCCTTACTTGAGACCCTCCTGACTGAGGTCAAGATGGCCTTCTAGAGATTAATGGTTATTGTGGTTACTATGACTGTAACAGTCTGGAAAGTTAGGGAAAACATCTCCCAATGTAAAATGTGCAAGGACGACGCTAGCCGCTAACCAATCTGCAATGATCAACTGTATCTATAAGAAACCATTGTAAAGGTCACAGAAACTCCACGTGGGACTGTCCAATTAGCAGAGGGAAACTGAGGTTCTTTGTTTGAAAATTTTAAAAACTGAAGCAAAAACGTGCTCGGGGTCCCCGTACTGAACTGCTGTGTCAGTTTATGTCGGGCACCCAAGCTTAAGCTTGAATAAAGGCTTTTCTGCCGTTGGTCTCCTGGTGGTCTCTCCGGGACAGAGGGTCTGAACATAACAATATGACCCATCAATAGCACTCCTGGGAATCTCCCCAAAGGAAATGAACTCAGAATATTAAAATCACACACACATATCCATGTTCACAGCAGCACACTTCACAGGAGCCAAATCATGGAACCAGCCTAGGTGTCCATCAACAGATAAACGGTTCACAAAATGGTGGTACAGTCACACAATGGGATTTTACTCAACCATAAAGAAGAAGAAAATCATGCCATTTACAGGAAAATGGACGGAACCGGAGAAGATTATACTAAGTGAGTACACCCACTCCCAAAGAACGGGTAGATGCGTGTTCTTTTATATGTGGAAGCTAGAGAGAGATTCAGAAATAAGGGCAACGTGAGATAGAGGAGCAGACACGCCAGGGGGGTGACTGAGGCCGGTTTGGAAGGAACATGGGGGGACAAAGTCAAAAGAATGCAATAGTAGAAATAATGCAATGGACATATACAAAATTATCAATTCTAATCTCAAAGCCTTGCGGGGTGAGGGCGAGGGAGGGGGGAACTCAGTGGGGAGGGCGTTAAGAGTTATGTGGATGTATTTTTCTGACACTTTGTACCCCAATATGATGGAAAATTATAATGCACCTAATAAAAATAAATAAATAAATTTAAAGCCTCATGACATGATGGTCTACTTCTGTATCATTAAAAACATCAGCCATGGGAATAACAAAATTACTGCTGACCTAACACAATGCTGTATTAGATTTGTAATATATTATGAGTAAACTACTTACAAAAGTACATGTTATAAGTAATATATACCTAGGCCAGGCGTGGTGGCGCGTGCTTGTAATCCCAGTACTTTGGGAGGCAGAGACTGGAGGATCCGGGTTCGCGGCCAGCCTCAGCTCCCTCACTCTCTCTCCCTCTCTTTCTCTCTCTCTCTCTCTCTCTCTCTCTCTCTCTCTCTCTCTTTCTCTCTCTCCTTAGTGAGGCCCTCCGCAACTTCGTGAG
>PVJS01032527.1:0-22729 GCA_004027185.1 Glis glis | reverse complement strand
ATGAAAAAGGGCTGTAACTATGGAAAAATCCACCGCCCCACCCCTGACCTTTGTCCAAACTACACCAGGTATTTACAAAATACCAGCAGATGTGAGATAAAATCTTAACAAACAACATTGTTACAGGAACTGGTTAACTGCGGAAAATCTATTGTATACTGGTCAGTTATCTATTACAACTGATGTTTAACTGAGGAAGAGAAAAACAAGGTTGTAAAAGTTCCTCCACGTATGCTCTCTAACCCCACTTTGTCCTACCTCCCCCCTTTTTCTTTAAATATCCTCGTCTCCCCTTGCTGAGGGTCGAGCTCCTCTACTCCTGCGTGAGATATGAGCTCGGCCCCAGTGCACTGGTTTCTTCAATAAACCTCGTGCATTTGCAGCAAGTCGGTCTCCTGAGAGTTCCTGGGTCGGTGCTGGGTCCCGTGGCTGGAGCGAGGGGTCCTTTCTAAAACGGGGTGCCTTTCACATGAAGTTGTGGAGGGCCTCACTAAGGAGATAGAGAGAGGGGGGGAGAGAGAGAGAGAGAGAGCTGAGGCTGGCCGCAAACCCGGATCCTCTGGTCTCCGCCTCCCAAAGTACTGGGATTACAAGCGTGTGCCACCAAGCCCCGCCCTGCTTTTAAAAAGTACAGAACATTTGAAGCTAATGTCATTGCACTCTGCCTCCTGTAGACAGACAGCCATTACCCATCAACACTGATCCCTCACTTTTCCTTACTCACCTCAGCCATGAGTCCAGCATCTGGACTGTCACTCAACCTCACCCATGGTTGTAAATTTGACCTTGCCATCCCTGACAATCCCTCCAACTCACTTTGCATTCACTTTTTATTCAGTGTACCTCTCTCTGGCCATGCCATTTCATCCTTCTATCTAGTTTATTCCACAGTCTGCATTTTAGTAATATTTCAATTTTACACATCCAATACACTTTTTTCATTCTCTGTTACCCATTTTACCCTCTTTGGGAATCTTGTTTAAAAAATAAAAAATAAAAAGCATCTTCTGTTTTAGCAGGCCTAGTGTGATATCTGAGAATTTTCATTTTTAACAAGCTCCCCAGAAGACCAGTGTTACCGCTTCTCAGATAATAGTAGCTAAGACCTAGATTTTATGGTCTATTATTTTAATTGAAGTTATGAGGGAGGTTGATCAGTGGAAGGATGTTGAGCACTTTGTGTTATTCCTGAGTCTGTATGTATCTGTTTCTGTAATTAGGCCATTTCTGTTTGCTAATTGGCACCCATTAGATTCCTATTCTCTTCTAGAGCCTTGGAGATAGGTCTTATCTTCCTTGATGATTGCATTTCAAAGGGTTAGCTTCCAGGTCACTGAGAAAGTCATTCTCAGGTTGTAAAACTGGCAGAGCTTTTAAAAAGATTTACTTCTTAATGGCAATTTACAGTTACAAGTTTTCTGAAGCAAATGCTCTAAGAAAAGTGAGGTCAAAAGCTGTCAGGAAGAAGCCTGTCTAAAGTTCAATCAGACGGGGAACTTTAAAGGGCACCTTGGTCAATTGCTTCACATCATTTTGCCTTACCCCTCTTTCTCTGTGCACATGCACACACACATACAAGACTTGATAGCTCCACCTTAATATTTTATAGGTATTTCATTCTTATTATATCCAGTATTGAATCTTCTTTCCCCACCAATCCTATCCCTATAAAAACCTATTGTTTCCCAATATTCTGTATCAGCAAATGCTACCAACATCTACACAAATGTTCAACCACAATCCTAGATACAATCATTATTTTCTTTCATTAAGTATTCAAATTTATCAGCAAGTCTTACTTAGATATATTTGAAAATGCATTCCCTATCTACCCACTTGTCTCCAATTCTATTGCTACCATAGACATGTAAATGAAACCATGATCATTGCCATATACTACTAAGTAAGTTTTCCCAGCATTGTTTTTCATGTTGAATGGTCATTTCAATATGGTATTCTCAGCTGGGATATTTACATATTGGGTTGTTTATACCCTTGCCTTATTAACATTCATAAAATACTAAATTTTCTAGAAATGCAGTTACTTCAATAATTCTGAGATTTTCTAACATGGTTTAAGTATTTAATTTCATATATTAAATTGTGATTTTCATTACAGGGATGCATTTAACTGCACTTGTACTTATTAGCTCCATAAGCAGTGGATAAATATGATTTATATATTTTTAAATAGCTGTTATTCATATCATTAATAAATTCATTTGGTTCAGAATTCAATATTTTCAGTGTTTAAATTTATCTCAACTTTGTCTGATGAACATTTCTATAATTAGAGCTTAAAACCTTGATTTTATTTTGTCTAAGACTTCACACCATCCTAGTTTTGCACTGCCTAGGTGGTCTAGCTGAATTTCTGCCCTACCCTAATCTTGCCTTTGAGGAACTGATCTTTGTTCTGGCCTTCCAGAAGGTCAGAACTTCCTCCTCAGGTGGGCTAACCAAAACTGATTGGGTCTAAAAAGGCTGCCAGAGTGAATGCTAGACAGCCTCTAACTATTATAATCACATCTGCATGCTAACTGACACATTGTCCAGGCCCATGACAGCTGACAATTGCCATAAAGATCAGAAACATACAAGGAGAAAAAAGAGGTGGAGCCAGAATTCCCAGACAATTCCCATCTACTCCCAGAAAAATACATGAATATTTCTCTTTTTTGAAAAATCTCATCTAGAATGTCATCATGTGAATACTTATAGCTGAGATTGTGATCATCTGATGTGTTTCACCATTGTTGTTTGTTGTTATTATTATTATTATTATTAGTAGTAGTAGTAGTAGCAGTAGTAGTACTAGTGATCGGACCCAGGGGCATTCTACCTCTGAGTTACAACCCCAGCCCTATTTTTTTTTTATTATTTTGAAATAGGGTCTCACTAGGTTGCTCAGTGTCTTGCTAAGTTGCAGAGGCTGTCCTCGAACCTGCAGTTCTCCTGTCCCAGCCTTCCAAGTACTAGGATTACAAGTATGTGCCAACATGCCTGGCATGCCTGGTTTATTATTATTATTCTTAGAGTCCAGATTGATGCAATCTTTTTCAACCTCTGACTCATCTCCTGAATTTTATCTAATATTTGTGAAATCTCTTCCATCAATTTTCTTCTCTTCCCTATTATAGGCAAAAAATTCTCAACTGTGTTCAACTTAGCTAAGAGAATACTAAAAAGATGTCTTTCATCTTTTTTTTACATTTTGAAAGATGGTACAATACTTTGGACACGGTAATAAGCTTCATCATGCAGCTTTTGTTTACTTTTTTATTTTTCATTTCAGCATCATTCTTCTAAGATGTTTCTTCTACTTCACTCTGTTTTACCATAGTTAGGAATAATTAATTAATGATTTAACAATTACTGCTGTGAAAAAGTAGCAAGATGTTTCAATGTACAGGAAAACAAGATCAATAAGGCCTTCTTATCCAACTTTGATTTATAAAAGAGTGCAATGTACCTACATGAGAATTTGTAAGGGATAGATAATTTCATAACTATGAAGTTGAACCACTTGAAAAAAGAAACTCAGCATCTAAAAATAAGTTTGATGAATGCTGATGCTATTCCAAAGGTTAATTCAAAACCCAGATATATGCTAGGTAAATTAATGGCCTAAATGTGAAAGGCATAGCTTTAGTATTTTTAGAAGATGCTCTATCGGACTGAGTTCACTGTCTAATCAGGCAAGTGTGTCTGCTGGGCTTTGATAGTTTTAAAAGATTTCCAGTTGATTCTAATGCACAGGCAAATTTGAGAAACATTGAACCCATAGAAAATTTTATTGATCTTTTTTAGAAAGATCAAAGTTTAGATTTGTCAGGATTTTTTTTGCTTTAAAATAAATATCTTCATTTTTTGTTTTAATTCAGTAAGTACTTAATATTAAAAGAACTGAATAAACTATCCTAAATAGGCATCTCTCTAATATTGTTCTGTATCTTCTAAAGAGAGAAAGAGAGTTTGTATGTGGTTAAAAAACAGAGAAAATATAATGCAGACACACATATTCTGTATAGTAGATGTGGACGCCTGCCTGGCTGGACTGTGTTAGGGTGGTGGCCAAAGATGGCGCCTGGCTGTCAGCCAAGTCATAAGGCACGTCACGTAGCGGCTCGTAGCGTCTCGGATGATTATGCTTGAAGCATGCGCACTGTGCCGAAGGGCACGCGCCTGATGGATGATCTATGACACACCACCGCGTGCAGCCGCTCTTTAACCTATGGCATTAGATGCCGGAGAGCGTGATCAGCTATGGCTTAGCGGGGATTGGTCTTGCAGACCGGGGACGGGGTTTTGCTTTGTATATATGTGAGGGCGGCTGGTAATAAAGCAGAAGCGGAAGCAGGAAGCAGCAGCACCTTGAATCGGGTTCGTGTAGTTCTTCTTGGGGTCCTGCTGGACGGGGCTTCGGGTTGCGACAGTAGAAAAGTCACATAAGCGTATTCATATCCAAATTGTCAACTTTGGGAAGCAAATATCAATAGTGAACATTTACCAGGAGATAGTAAGAGTGTATCTTTATATTTGAGCATGATCATACATATTCTATTTTTGTAATAATGATACATCAACTTATAAGCAGACACTTTTTAAAAAGTAGCTAGGTTCTTGGGAAAGTAAAGAGATTTTTATCTTCTGAGGTTCAGCAAAAGGATGTTTTATTGTGCCATGTTTAAATTTCTCTCATTTCATTTACACCAGACAATAGCATTGCTCTGATTGAAAAAATGAGTCACAGAGCTAAAACTAGAATTGTAAACAGGAAATATCCTAAAGTTAGAGATTTGGTTGTCTTGTCTCCCTTAGACAGATTAGACACAGCCATCCAGAATATTCACTTCTTCTGCAACGGAAAGGCAACTCTCATTCTAATTGTCACCAGAATCAGTCAGAGAAGAAAAAAAGGTAAAATATATAATGACAGAACATGCAATAAACATAGCTTCTAGTTTTAGGGAGAAACTCAATAAACTGAGATCCAAAGCTTATTGCCAACCAAAAGAATTATGATATATTCATATGGGAGCTAGACTTCTACATAGATATGAATCTGTTCATATGAGAGCTAGACTTTCACATATATATGAATCTGTTTGGATGGGAGCTAGACTTCCATATATATATGGTGTATTGTGTGCACACATGCATACACACACACATATATATATACACACAAAAACCGTATATGTATAGTTTCAAGGTAACTGTCATGTTATTAAATAGCTATTATTTTTATTTCTATTTTTGGATAGAATTTCAAGTCTACTATATGGGCATCAATAGGAAAACAATGAAAATTTCAAATGTATCCATCAAAAACAAGAATTATAGCAACCAACCAACTGACAACAATATAGTACATACTAATGATTGGGGTTTATGACACATTAAGTAATGTGTGTGGTGAGCTACAGGAGTGAGATTTCATGGTGGATATATTAATTGGGGATCTTCAGAGAGACAGAGCCATTAGGAGATATATGTCTCCTAATGAAAAAAAATGTGCCTAGGTGCCTGAGAGATAAACCTATACACATATATCTACACATATATATGGTATCTGGGAAATAAATCTCATGTACACATACATGTATAATGAGATTAATTATAAGGAATTGGTTCACATGATTATGGAAGCTGAAACATTCCATAATCTGCCATCTACAAGCTAGTGACTCAGGAAAGTTGGTGGTATAATTTGAAGATAAGAGAGCTGGAGATTTGATGGTGTAGATCCCAGTCAGAGCCTGCAATCCTGAGAACCAGGAGTTTCAATAGCAGTAGAAGAAAATGAATATCCCTATTCAGGCAGTTGGGCAAATAAAGGGGTGAATTCTCCCCTCCTCCACCTTTTTTGTTTTTTCACTTAGACTTTCAATAGATTGATGGAACTCACCCAAGGAGGTGAAGGCAATATGCTTTGTTGAGTCCACCAATTCAAATGCTAATCTCATGCAGAAACACCTTCAGACATACTCAGAAATCTTGTTTAGCTAAATATTTGTACACTTCCAATCCAGTCAAGTTAACAAGTACAATTAACCCCTCTAGTCCACCCCTTGTCAACTTGGCACCCATAAGCATCTCATCAAACCATATTTATTCTCCAAGGCCATATTGTGAGTAATATGAAATAACTATTCTGCATACATTATAGGCTTAATAAACCCTTCCTCAGAGTGGGATTGGGAGGTAAGATACTTAAGTAATATTTACTCTTCCCCTTGATATTCTATAACTTAAATACTATGATATAAGATTAACATTACCACTTCCACCTGTTGATTCCACGACCCATAATCTTGGCTATTAGAGAAATAGAATTATATATGGGACTTTTATTTAAAGGATGTAGAGTCTTTCGAAGCCATGCCTTAGTCCTTGAAGGTACTGCCACCTAGCTAGTGCTATAATGGAATTTTCAAAAGGCCATTCTACCATTCTATAAAGCCAGCTCCCTCATGATGGTAAGGAACATGGTAAGATAAGTGAATTCAATGCGCATGGGCCTGTCACTGCACTTCTTTTGTTGTGATGTGAGTCCCTTGATCAGAAGCAGTGCTGTATGAAATACCATGATGGTGGATGAGGCATCCTATAGGTCAATGGATGTGATTTTGGCCAAAGCAGTGTGTGACATCATCTGTGGATGATGGCAGAAACTTGCTCCCAATTATTAAAGACCTGTACTATATTATAGGGACCTGTTTAACACCTAAGGGACTCAGTCCAAATAGCACCTCTATCTACCATTGATACTTTAAGCACCTTTGGATTTTCTGGATCATGTAGGGGATCATCTTGCTTCTTGTGTCAGAGAAGCTTGCATAGTACCCTGAACCTATTAGAGAGCTTTCTCCTCCTATGAATCTATGCAATGCTAACAGCTTTTCAGGTCATTAGATAACTGACCTTGACTAACACACTCAAGTGAAGGATATGTTACCTCCAAAATGTAGAGGTTTACTAGGTGTTGTGGGGTTTTTGTTTGGTTCGATTTGGTTGGTTGGTTGGTTGGTTGGTTAATTGTTGGAGAGGCCAGATGTGACAATGTATCCTTTATCTTAGAAGGGCTATTTCAACATTCTCTACACTGGACCCCTAGGAATTTTCCAGAGGGAAAAGGCCCCAGAATCTTTGACAGATTTATTTCCCACCCATCTGCAAACAGATGTCTAACCAATAAATCTAGAGTAGTTGGTACTTTTTACTCACTAAGTCCAATCAAAATAATGTTATCAAGCAACAAACCACTGTGACATCTTGTGGAAGGAACAGGTGACCAACATTCTTGCAAGGTGAATTATGACATAGGGATGGAGAGTTGATATACACCTGAGGGAAAATGGTGAGTGCTACTGTTGGCCTTGCCACACAAAAACAAACTGTTTCTGGTGGTCCTTACAGTGATGGAGACAAAGGCACTTGTCAGATCAATAGATGCATACCAGGCATCAGGGGATTAATTTGATCAAGCAGTGAATCCTCATTTGACCTAGCAACTATAATTAGAGTCACCATCTGGTAAAGTGTACAGTCATATGCTGTTGTTCACCAAGATGAATCTGTCTTCAGAAGCCAAATAGTCAAATTGAGTGAAGATGTCAAAGGAATAAGCACCCTTGCGTCCTTCAAGCCCTTAATGTTGACACTCTTCTTGGCAATCCCTGTATCAATGTAAAATTGTTTTTGGTTAACTGTTTCCATATGTAGAGGCAGTACCAGTGGTTTCTACTTGACCTTTCCTACTAAAGTAGCTCCCACTTCATAGGTCAGGAAACTAGTATGGGGATTCTGCCAGCTGCTGAGTATGTCTATCCTAATTATGCCTTCTGAAACTGAGGAAATACCACAGGATGGGGTGAGATCCACTTGGTTCACCGTGAGATGGGCCTGAGCCCAAACTCAATTCATCACTTGACCTCCATAATCCCCTACCCTAAGTGGTGGATCACAGTGATATTTTGTTTCCTATAATTGGTGTCTATTCAGAGACAGTGTCCAATTGTATCAAAACATCTGATTATTTACTTTTCCCCAATGTACAGTTAGCCCAGTAAAAAGTTATAGGTCCCTTAGAAGATGACTGAGAGAAAGAGTAACAGTGTAAATTTTTTTTGTAGCATAATGGAATCCTTCCTCACCATAACCTGGCCTACCTTCATTCAAGGGGTTCTGAGTCTATAAACTGTTACAAGTTCAGAAAACAATTGAGAAGACATGATTTTATATTTTTATAATAAGGTTAGACTTCTATTCACTAGATGTAGAACTTTTCTGCTTTACTTCTAGGAACACACAATCAGCTAGCCAGTACCATAAGACTGCACAAATTAGACAACTCTGATTGTTGACACTGCTATCCACTAAGGTAATCATGTCCAGTTTGGCAGTTCAGTGCTGCCACTTGGCCCCTGTCATCTCAGAATCAAATTATTCCCATTGTATTTACGTTTCTCAGTTCATTGGCTATAGTTCCCACCATAAGGTCTGGCCTATACAGAAGAATGATTGTAGTACTTTCCAAGGACAGTGGAGCTCCCTTCCCAATTTTATTTATTTTAGTACTGGTGAAACATACGCCTTCTAGACCTTCTCAGAAGGATGAAAAAGTATTAAATGAACAATCCACTTAAGTATTCTAATTTCCCTAAGTCTTTGAATCATTTCCTTTATATTAAAACCAAGGAAGGGCTGACATTTTCAGTTCATTAATTGTGAACCACCTTTTGAACATGTGTTAGCCAACCAACCAACCAAACAAACAAACAATTAGAGGCTTTTCCAGCTCCCTGAGCTACAACATCAAATGCAGAATCTCTGTTTAGTGAGCCCATATCAATAAATGTGGTGTGATCCAAGTTTATGTTCCTTCCACCACTATCCCACACCATTAGTATCCATTCCCACACATGTTCCTAATAGTTTTGTTGTTATGAATTAGAAAACTCAAGTACATCTTTATGAATGTAGCATACTTCCTTATGGTCACACTTACATCTCACCTTGAGAGGTATGATGGCCTAGAATCTAGTTATAAACTAGGAATCTTTTTTGTTTTGTTTTGTTTTTGTTTTTGTTTTTGTTTTTGTTTTTGCGGTATCAGGGATTGAACCCAGGGGTGTTCTACCTCCGCGCTACACCTCTGGCCCTATTTTTTTATGCTTTATTTTGAAACTGGGTCTCACGAAGTTGTGGAGGGCCTCACTAGGTAGAGAGAGAGAGAGAGAGACAGAGAAAGAGAGAGAAAGGAAAGAGAGAGAGAGCGCGAGCGAGCTGAGGCTGGCTGTGAACCTGGTACCTCCGGTCTCCGCCTCCCAAAGTACTGGAATTACAAGTGTGCGCCACCACACCCCGCTAAACCAGGAATCTTAAAGTAGTGGTAGGGGAGAGTTTTGAGGAAATCAACACTATTTTGCATGACAACCGTCTCAGGGGAGGCCATTACAGTTTTCTGGTAACGTAGGGTTGGGTTGGAGAGACAAATACTACTAAGGGTGAGGATCCTGACACTGGAAATGAAAACTGCTTCTGCCTGGACCTGGGAGGCCCTTTGGGCTGGGGTGGGGAGACTTCTTTCATGGGGTTGAGAAATTACTTCTACTGGCAAAGAAGGCTCAAAATTTAGGAACCCAATATCCCCAGCTACATTAGGGTTTCCCACAGATTCTCACCCAACTTATAGAATTCTATTCTTTCCAAAATCCCTCACTTTAATAGTAAACATCTTGCAAGTATGTGGGTTCAACTTTCCTTGTAATTCAACCAGTCACAGAATGAGATTCTGCATCCAATTTTCAGTAATCTTAGGCTGCAGAAGATAATATTCTCTTTCAGGATAAGCTTCAGCTCATTTATACCATGCTTGGGTTGGGAATTTGAATCCCTGAGCTCATCCTTTTCTTTTACTACTTTGTCCAGCAACATTAGGAGCCACCAGCCAGCCTCATTTTATTCATTAGTTTTCTAAAAATATTTGTAAGTATTATGTATATAGTCACCAAGCTCCTTGTTTCTTATATGTAGTTGATTCAAAGTGTCTGATACAGATATTTTTCATATTTCTACCATCAGACTATCCTTTCTTTACTACTAGAAATAGTCATTAGTGTCTATGAATCCAATCAGATTAGAGTGTTAATTCTAGAAAATCCAGAAAAAGTTCAGAAAACTCAATCTTGAAAATTTTCTTCTACCAGAACAACTCCTGATGCTATAATGTCCATCAGTTAGGGTTCTCCAGAGAAACAGAACCAATAAGACATCCTATTGCAGCCATGAGTGGCAAGGTGGATACCTAGGAATACTGGGAGTACACTCTGAAGGTATAAGAGCTGGCCAGTTGATGGCATAAAATCCAGTCCAAGTCTGAAAGCCTGCATTCTTAATCTAATATAATGAAGTCCAAATATTACTCATAGGAACTTTTACGCACTTAAAATTATTTACTAATCACTATTTTAATCAACTATATGTAAATAGAAATAAAATATAATTTAATATATCTTATTTTTAGATTTAGAAAAAAAGGGGATCATATGTTCAATAAACACAGAAAGGAAGGTCATATAGTCCTACCTCAGAACTACATGAGTCCATTCGGTTCTTTTAATTTTCATGACATTATAACATAGGTATGGTTTTATTACCTATGTGATGCAGTTCAATTCCCATCTCAATAGACATTAAAGACTACTTAATAACCTTAAATCAATTTGGTTCCTTCCAAATGTTTGAAAATTATTTTAGATACCAGTGGCAAATTTATGCAAGAATCTTAAGTTCTTTAAATATTATTTCTAATAGATGCCAGCTAATGTTAGGTTTAAATAATATATATTATTATTTCTATTTCCCACCATAACTCATTCAGAGAGATGATTTCAATGAATTTTTAGAACTGATTAGTAAAACCCATCCATCTGGGTGAAGGATTTGTGTTTGAGGAAACACATAATAGCCGATCTATTCTACCCTAAGTCTGAATGATTTTCTTCTGCTTTGTTCTCTGTGTAAGGAGCTAATGTGATAATATTCTTCTACACCCTGCCAATGATTCATCATTCACTATTTCAGATACAGAAAGAACGATAGAATATTTGTATACAAGGACTGTATAACCTTAATGTCACTAGTTTTTAAAGTACTAACAAAGTGAATTATTGAAATATTTAAAATGTATAAATCAATATTTTAGTGTAAAGGCAGAATACATACTTCATCTTTTTAAAAGTATCTGATTGTTTAGAAAAATATAATATTTACCTTCATTATTAATATTCTAGATAAAAATTTAGATAAGTTTATAGTAATCAATAGCATATTTATTAAGCACATACCATATGTCATAGGCACCTTAGTTTTTAAAGATATTTCTGAATTTAAATAATTTAATTATACTCATTCATAGATATATTATATTGCCTAAATTCATTTTTAGAAGAAGGACAGATAATTTCCTCTGCAATACCTTATAAAATATTCTTGATATGGAACAAAATACAAATAGAATGTTTTTGAAATTTAAAGAAGATAATTACTGGTTCCTTTGAAGTCTTTTAAAAATAGCTTTTTAAAGCTTGCCAGATAAGCAGCAGCTTGCCCAAAATGGGAATACAGAAATTATTCATAAAATGGCATTTTACATCTAGGAATATTTCCTGGAAATTAAAAGCTGTTTGAGAAATTAAAAGACTTTGGGGAAATGGGTTATAGATTATAAGCATGTTAGATTATAAGGCAAGATTTAAGGTCATTTTCCATTTTAAATGAGGAAATCATTTTGGAAAAGAAGAGAGACTGGAAGAAGACATACTGAACAGTTACACCTCAGCTCTTACAGGAAATAGATACTTATATTTAAATGTAATGTTATATCTAAATTTATTTCAATATATTCACTTATAATTATATATTCATTTTTGTATTTATATTTGTGTTTGTATTTATGTTTATATTGATGTTTAGGGAAAAATCATTTCCACAATGAAAAACAAGAAATGTAAAATTAGTGGAGAAATTTTAAATCATTTCTGAAAGGCATGTGATCAAATTGATAAGGGCAACAGAAGTACATAGAAAAATATAAGCGGGGGTATTGCAGGGGGAGGACTATAATTTGGGTGTCCTGGACATAATGCAAAAAGTAGCTGCTTAAAAACACCAGAGAAAAAATAGAAGCACCAGACACCAGTGGAGAGTTCACTCTCAGAGATGGGGAACACTATCAGCCAAGTTTTCACATCTGTGGCAATAATCTAGGGTTAGACTGGAACATTTATATTATATTATATTATATTATATTAATTATATTATATTATATCCTTCTACAATATCCTATTGTAATTTCCAATTTTCCATAGGAAATTGTAACAGGATATAGTTAGCTATAGAATAATTTTTAAAAAGATTTGATTCCCTTTTGGAACAAAATTCTTAATTCATGGGAGAAAGGAAGGGAAAAAAATTTGTCAAATTTTAGTATACTAGGAAAAACCAACTGCAACAGAGAGGAAGAAATAGAACACAGAGATGGTTGGTGGAGAGGAAGGAAGACATCCTGAGCCTAAAACTACAATTGAAGGCAAGAGCAAGTGTGAAGGCCACAATGCTAAAATTTGGGGAAAGAGGAAACCCTTGATGAACATCTATACTAAAGGCCTAGTAAAAGAGAGGTATACCTATATCACTATTCCTAGTAAAAACATCTTTCAAAAAGCAATAGTGAAATACTTTCTCAGACAAACAAAAATGGAAAGAATTCCATTTGAAGCCGACTTACTCTATAAGAAATATTAAACAATACTCTTCAGGCAGAAGAAATAATGATACCAGGCAGCAATATGGATCTATACAGTACAAAAATAAAATGGAATAAATGCGGGTAAAAATATTTTTTGCACTTTGTTCTTATTTTAGTTTTTCTAAGAGATAACTGTATAAGTAAAAAATAGTATAAAGAATTGCATGTTTATAGCATATATAGAAGTAAAATGCATGACAACCATAATCCAAAGGTTTGGAAGGAGAAATTAGGCATTTACTATTTTAAATTGCTTATATTATATGAAGTGTTACAGTTTTTGAAGGCAGAATGGTTGATTAAAGATGTATATTGTAGACTAGAGGGCAAACACTAAAAATTTTACATTTTTATCTATTAAGTTGATCTAATTGACATTTAAAGAATGTTCCACCCAATAACACCAGATATACTTTTTATTTTCAAATGCACATGAAACAGTCACCAAGATATATTGCATTATGGGCCATAAAAAATCTTAACACATTTACAAAATACAAAGGATACAAAGTGTGCTTTCAATAACATACATAACCTAAATATTAATTTTAAAAGCTTCTCTGGAAAAGTTTCTGAATGATTAAAAGTTACACAGCACATTGCGAATAACCCATATATCACACAGGAAGTATTAAAATAAATTAAAGTCCATTTTTAACTAAGTAGAAATTAAGATACAACATATCAAAATTCCTAGGTTGCAGCTATAGAAATGTTAGGAGAAAATGTACAGCATTAAGTGACGCAGTCCGAATTCCCCGTACGGGCCACCACTTGGCGCAGTCCTGGAGTTCTGACCAGCAGAGTCCAGGAAAGACGACACACAGACACTTCAGTACAGATGGTGCAGCTTCCTCTTTATTATCCTCTCTCTCAGCTTCCTCTCAGCTTCCTCTCACCCTTAACATCGGCATCCTGCTTATATTATGAACGAGCAACCCCTCCCCAATCACGCCAGAAGCAATCCTCCAATCACACCTCTCTCACACCACATACACGCAGGCCAGGCCTCCTCTCATAGGCTCTCCAGCAGCAAGCACGCAATGAGCATGCACTAGGCGCGTGCGCTTCTCAACTGCGCATGTGCTAGGTCTGGTAAACAAGCGCAGGTCACGAGACTTGGCAGCCCGCCACGGCGCCATCTTGGCTGGCTCGACCGAGCCCAGCTTCCCACAATTAAGTGCTTATATTATAAAAGTCTTAACTCAGTAATCTATGACTCCACAATAAAAAACTTGATAAACAAGAGCAAATTAAGCCCAGGTAAGCCAGGCGTGGTGGTGCACACTAATAATCCCAGTACTTGGGAGGCCGAGACAGGAGAATCACAGGTTTGAGTACCACCACAGCTAGTAGTGATATTCTCATCAACCTAGGGAGACCCTGTTTCAAAATAAAAATAAATAAAACAGGGCTGGGGTGTAGCTCAGAGGTAGAATGCCCCTGGGTTCTGTCCTCATTACCACACACACAAAAAAAGTAAAACAAAAAGATCAACAACAATAAGAGGAGAATCTAAGGCAGTATGGTATTGGTTGTAAGATAAATCTATCTGTCAATGGAGCAAAATAGGGAGCCAAGAATAGACCCCCACTATGAACTGATATTTTTAGAAGATGCAAAGACAAGTCAATTGAGAAAGGATGGTGGATGGTCTTTTCAAGAAATGCTTCTTGGAAATCTGAACATCCATTTACAAAAGCATGAACCTTGATTCCTATCTTATGCCTTATAGAAAAATTTATTTAAAATGTGTCAAAATCTTAAATGTAAACCATATAATAAAATTATAAAACACCCATATTAGAAAAATCATAACAGAAAAAATTTGTGACATTGAGTTTGAAGGCAAAGAGATTTTAGATACAACACTGAGAGCATGACTCAAGAAATATAAATTGTACTTTCTCTCTGTAAAAGACATTGTTAAAAGAATGAAAAGATAAGCACAGGATGGGCAAAAATATTTGTAAAATGCATATATTTGTGACATATAACTTATATCCAAAAATTATAAAGAACTCTCATAATTCAACAATAAGAAAATAAAAATATAAATAAAAAACAAAAGCTCTAAACAGAGAAACAAGAATTTGAAAATATTCTCAATTTCGTTGCTTGTCAAAAATGCAAATTCAAAATACAAGATACCACTATACACTGAATGTGTAGAATTATTAAAAATACAACTAAAATAAACTGAGAACAGTATGTACTGAAAATACCAGCTGGAACTTTTTGTGTTCTTAGGTGTAAACACAACAGCCATCTTCAAAAATGGCTTGGCAATTTTTATTCAGATAATTAAACGCTTACTATATGACTCAGCAATTCCATCCCCAAGAGAAAGGAACATTTACATTAACACAAAAAGACCAGCACAGGAATGTTGGTAGTCACTTTATAGATTCCAATAACTGAAAACAACCCAGATATCCTTCAATCAGTAAGTGGAGGAAGAAACTGGTACAAATGAGCACCATCCCACAATAAAAATGGACAGAAATAAAAATAAGCATTGCTATGTAATCTTCCATGACATGAATATATTACAGTTTAATCACTTGACTAACGATGGATATATGGGTGTTTTCCAGTTGGAACTTTTACAAACAATTTCATTTTCAATACTCATTTACATGCCAGGTGTATCCATACATGTTGCTGGAGATGATGCAATAATAAAGAGAGTTAGTGGACTAAAGGATACGTATCTTTTCAATTTTACTAGATGATGCCAAACTTTTCCCAAAGTAGTTATAACAGCTCATATTCCTAGCATGGTGTGTGGAAGTTTCCATTGCTTCTTATGCTCAGCAAATCTGCCTATTTTTCTGGTATGACGGACCTATGGTGTATAATCATATTTTGTATTTACATGCTATAATTACTAAAAAAGTGGAATACCATTTCATAAATTTACTTATCATTTGGAATTTTCTACTTTGGGGGAAAATACTGCAATAGCCAGTTGTCCCAGGATAATTAACCCATAAATGTGTTGGACAAATGGAGTTTGGATTGAGCTGGTCCTAGCTCCAGTCTGAAAAGGGGAAAGAAATTGGCCAAAGTAATGAACTGAGTATTAGCTTGCTGTCACAAAAGCCTATAAATAACCTTTCTTTGTGATTGGGCCATGATCAGCCATCACTATGTTAGCATTACATGAGATTAAACACATATCAAATTTTGTTCCACTTCTAAAACAACAACAAAGAAATCCCTTTTCACATTTTATATCAGATCAACTGAGAAATACTTATTTTCATAAACATTTATTGGCCTCAACTAGTGAAATTTGATTACTCTAGAACAATTTTGAGGTCTTGAGACAGACGTGTCTCTAGATGGTTCAAACACTTGATGGAACAATGTGGCAAGACTCCAAGAGTATCTGGATTAGTAGTGGCCCTTTTGGCTTCATAAATTAATGGAAGCAAGGAAGCCCTAGGCTGATGGCAAGCACAACATGGCCATTAACAACCATTCTTAGGATCTGTTAAGTAATAAAAAGCTCATAAGAAGTTTCTGACAACCTACAGGGTCTTCATCTGATCAGATTTCTGAGAGGATAACAAGGAGCAGAGAGGCAGCAGCTTCCCACTCAGCATTGTCCCTTCTTGAAAAAGCCCTGGCTAGTGAGTTTGGCCCCTAAACAAGAGATTTACTAATAATTCCAAGATCATATTATTCAGAAGCAACCTGCTAGTGAAATTGTTGCCAGAGGTGTAGCTAGCTTTAAGAACTTTATTCTAAAATATTTTGTCCTCTTCCCTTATTTATACCTACTTTGAAATATATTTGTACCCACACACTAGTAGTCTCATTCAAAGCATTTCCATTCAGTTGACAATATAGCTGCATGGGTACTCTATGTGCTGGGCGTGGTGGTGCACACCTGTAATCCCCATGGTTGGGAGGTGAGAAAAGAAGATCACAGGTTGAAGGCCAGCCTCAGAAAATTAGGAGTTGGCTTGTAGCTCAGAGGTAGAATGCCCCTGGGTTTAATCCCCAGTAACACACACACACACACACACACACACACACACACACACACAATGTTTAATGGGGTTGGATGGGGTTGGTTGTGAGTTAGGATCTAAGTGGGTGCTTCTTAAACCATAGTGTATTTATTGATTTGTCATTTCTAACAAGTTTCAAGTTGTGGATTCTTCTGGTCTGTGGATCACACTTGGACTTTCCAGAAACTAGAATACTGAGTGTTTCTCAACAGTAAATAAATGTCTGAATAGCCTTATATATTCCCAGACCTAAATCAAGAAAATGCTGCTATAGTACGCCTAAGTGCCAAAAGCAGGTTGCAATAAACACAACCTTTATAGCTTAAAATACATATCTAAGGGTTCTCTCGTTTTTATCATCACATTAGAAAATTCTTAATTCTAGACTACACTAATTATTTTAGTATACAGTAATATAAATAAATTTTAGCAAAATTTCTAAAAGAATGGAAAAATAAATATGATACTCAAGAAAACTCATATTAGTGTTCAGATAAGTGATATATTTGAAAATTCATTTAGAAACAATATCAAATTGAAAGATCATATTATCAAACTTTCCATTATTTTACCTCAGCAAATAACACATACTACTTAAAAACCTGCTATCTATTTGACAGAATTATTAAATTTTAGGTGAATGAATTACTATAAATTAATCTCTCTTCGATTTATGGCCACCTCCAAGTTGAGAAATGAAGTTTTTCAGAGATAATTTATTCATTGATTTTATTTTGTATTCTTGCTACTTCGAATATAAAATAGTAACCAGTTGTAACTGAAATTAGAAGTGTCATTTCTTTAGCATAATGCTCATTCAAGCAATGAAAGAAAAACAAAACAATTACCTACTGTGTGTGGTTTCTTTCTTCTGATCATTATAATACCTTGTCGTTTTCAGTTATTGTTAGGGAAGAATTTTTTTTCCACTTTCAGTGATTTTTTCCCTTCTTTTTTCTGGAACATTTTCCTTTTTTTCTTAAACTATTTATATCTTATATTTGAAACTGATTTTTGTCACTACATTATAATTTAATTTTATTCTCATTGTTACATACATACTTTATATGTTTTCACATCTGTACTGAAAAGCAAATATAGAATATTTTCAATATAGAATATTTTATCAAAGAACTAGGTATATATTCAAAGAAGAAAAATACTAAAGTAGAAATAAGTTCTATTCACTTCACAGTTTTCTTTGTTAAGGTCTTGTTCACTGATGACATATATACTTAGTATATATGGATAAGCAGATCCAGTGAACATGCTATGTGTGTTTTCTAAGTATAACAAAAATAGTCTCTTCTTTTATATTTTTAACAATATTGTCATCTCATTTTCTGATTTAGTTTTTAAATATATTTAAGTACATTCTATATTAGTCAACTGTTAAATTATTTCCTTTTATAATAAAGCTAAAACATTATAATATATAAAAAAAGAAACATTGAACTAGTCATGGTGGTGCATGCCTGTAATTCCAGTACTTTTAAGGCTGAGACAGAAGGATAGCAGGTTCAAAGTTAGCCTCAGCAACTTAGTGAGGCTCTTGGCAATTTAGCGAGATCCTGTTTCCAAATAAAAAATAGGTCTGGAGGTATAACCTGGAGGTAGGAAGCCCCTGGGTTCCACTCCCAGTACCACCAAAAATAAATAAATAAATGAAACATTGAAAATTATGTAAGTAATAATAATACAAAGTAATTAAATATTTGATATATTAATTATAAATATAATATTTGCATGTCTAACTTATAGCAGTAAAATCTAGAATCACTACTGTTATGGTTTGGATATGATTTAATTGCTTCCTCTCAAAGGTTCATGCATTGGAGACTTGAGCCCCAGAGTGGCACTATTGGGAGGTGATGGAACTTTTAAGGGATGGAGCCCAGTAGACACTTAGGTCATTGGGGGAACGCTCTCAAAACATAGTTCCCCTGGAACCCCTTGAGTTCTCAAGGGAATGTTAGTGTAAGAGGAACAAGCCTGGGCTCTCCCATTCTCTTAGCTTCCTGATTAGAGGTGAGATGTAATCTTTTGCTTCTGCCATGAGGTGGTGCCATGGGGGAATGAACCTCATTGGAGAGCCTGCGCTATGCTGTTTGGACTTTGAGTCTCAGAACTGTGAGTTAAATAAACCTATTTTTCTTCATAAGTAGACTCTGTCAGGTATTTCATTATAGTGGTGAGAAGCTGACTAATTCAACTACTCTAGAAGTTAATTCAAGAAGCAGATCATTTATAAATATATTAGATAGTAAAGACCATAAAACTACATAAAACAAAATGGATAAATGAGAAGTGCCACTGTTTTTTGTTTGTTTGTTTGTTTGTTTTGTTTTGTTTATGACTTAATGCTGAGCATGTACCAGCATTTGGGCATGTTTGTTTGGATTACACAAAATGCAATGCAGTCAATATTTCATCATCCTGTTCTTTCCATTGTATATTTTGTAGTATCACATACATAGCTGGGTGCATTTGCATAATTATTGCATCAACAAAATTACTTTAAACATGTATCAACAACTTTTATCCTTCAAGAATAGTAGTATTTTCATAAATTCTCTTTTTAAAAAATTTTCTAATTTCTGAGGCTCTCTGAATTCTCTATACTCTTAATCAGGTAAATAAAATTCAACTTTATTTCTGAACTCAACTATCTACAAATAATGGAATAAAATTCCACCCTTTGTGTGTATGAGTAATTACCATTTTCATGTAGTTATTTTAGGGTATTCTGACATTCAGCTGATATTAAGAAATGCCATATTCATTTCACCTGCAGTGTTCATGGCATATCACATTATACATTGTTAGCATCAAATAAATCATGTAACAGTAATCTGTTTTCCCAAATTTAATGAGTAGTTCCTGTTCTAAAATGCTTGCCTGTATAAAACTTAGCAGTTACTTTACTGCTGGACTGCTCAGAGACTAATATGTTAATGTACATTATGACTTTTCCAAAGGAAGATTTTTTTAGCACTTCTCAATTATTTTTGATCATGGAACCTATTGCTTTGTAGAATATCTCTCAAGACAATTGTCATGTGGAATATAATTTTGAAGAGGAAGTGACATAGAGCATGCATGAGAAATGATGGGAAGATATTCAGATTTTTAAGTGGTTGCTCACCCTAATAAGCACACATTTAATTGAGTACATATTCACTGAAAGGACAATATAGCACTTATACAAAGTATATAAAAATAAGAAATGAAGTTATTTCCATAAAATTTGAGATTATAGAATATCCACCAGACTAATTTATTTGTTACTATTTAGGAAGTACATTGTGGTAGATATAAGTTAATATAGATATGATAGATCTGATAGCATATGTCTCTACCCTGTAAAGTTTAGATCACTCAGAGAGCATTGTATACAATTCTGTGCAACATTTTAAGAGAGAAACTCTAATCTGCTAAGAATAGAGGAATTGAGATGACTAAATGGGCTTGAAACTATGGGATACAAAGATAATTAGGAAAACTTTCTTGATGTTAAACATCCTAGAGGAAAGATAACTCAGGATACACAGTAAGTGTCATTCAGTTTTAGAAAGGTTATATACAAAGATGATTCATTTTTTAAAAAATGATAGTAGGGTGAGATAGATTTTAGTTAAATATGTAATATTGATATTCAATATCATTAGCTTTAGGAAAATGCAAATCAAAAGAACAATGAGATTCTATCTAACTCCAGTTAGAATGGCAATCATCAAGAAAATAATAATAAATGCTGGCAAGGATGTGGGGAAACAAAAACTATTATATACTGTTGATGGGATTGCAAATTATTACAGGAAATTAGTACAGCTGCTATGGAGATCAGCATAGAGGATCAAAAACCAACTGGGAATGAAACCAACATATGACTCAGCTATACCACACCTCAGTATCTTTCCAAAAGAATTGCAGTCAGAATATTATAGTGATACACGTATATCAAACACATGCAGCACAATTCACAACAGCCAAATTATGGAACCAGCCTGGGTATCTCAACAGATGAGTGGGTAATGAAACTATGGTATGTTCACATGATGAAATTTTACTCAGACCAAAAAAAAATGGCATTATGTCATTTACAGGAAAATGGATGGAACTAGAGAATATTATGCTAAGTGAGATTATCCCATCTCAGAAAGTGAAGTGTTGTATGTTTGCTCCCATATGTAGAAGCTAATGAGGATTTGAAAAACAAAAAAGATTTTAGATAAATGAGGAGAGATTCCAGTAAAATAATGGAAGGGGGTTAAGAGAGGGAGGTCAGGGAAGGAGACTTGATAAAGGAAACAGGTCAAATAATGCTATGTACATCTATGAAAATATCAGCACCAATCTCAATTACATGTACAGGGAGGGAGTGGGAGTGTGGAGGGATCCAAAGGGAAACACACTGAGTGCTGTGTGCATGTGTGTTTCTATCACTCTGAACTTCATTGTGATGTATAATTACAATGCACCAATAAATAAAATTATATAAAATTAATATGTAAAATTAATTGTTAAAAATAAAAAGGCTTATTATTGTAGTATTGTTTTCCATTGGACTTGATGTATTTAAACAAAAATATTATTTTTGTCTTAGACTCCTAAAAAGAAAGTGTCCAGAAATACATTTAAAATCTCTATAAATTTAATATTCTATGATTCTGCAATTTATGAATGAAAAAGCATTCTATTTTGTAATATATGAAAATGCTCACAGATTCTGGGCAGAAGGAAATAAAACTAGGTCATAAACTAGGCAAATTTGCCCCATATTTATCCAATGTAATCATCATGCAAATACTGAAGTTATAATAAACACCCAAACTCTAAGGAACACAAAGGTATGGGCTCTTGCCCAAATAATCCTTAGCTCCTGTGATTCTGCTGGACCTTTGTGAAAGAACAGCTCATCTCCGGATTGTTAGGTTTGATACTGCTATTAAATTAATATCATTTTGAAATAATTGGTGTATGGGGGTTATAATTATTGCAAATAACTAAGACAATTAGACATTTTTATAAATGATGTTGGAAATTTTTCCATTGGAAAAACACGAAATTAGATCCCATAAGGGAATATAAAGCTATACAAACTCTAAGAAATACATGCCACATTACTTTACTTCTTGATTATATAGGTGAAATAATAGTGTAGGTATGGGTTAACATAAAGCAAAATGCAAGAGAAAAAAAGGAGATTGATAAATTTTACTACATACAAATTTAAAGTATATATATTTACACTGACAAAAAACCTGTAGAAAAATTAATATAAATTAATATTTGGGAGAAATTGTGAAATATATTACAGACAAGAGTCTAAAATCAATAGTATATAAAAATCAAGGAAATAGGGACTCCAGATTCTTGTCAAGATGGGGTAAGAAAGATCAAATTTATCAGACCAACAGTGACAAAACATATGAGACCTGGTGCTCAGAATACTGGGCATCAGAAAATGAAAGACAGTGGTGTCTGACAGACTGGAATGAATTGGAATGAGTCTAACAGTAGTTTCTGGTTACATGCTAGAGAAAATTTCTGGGGAGTAGTATAGAAAACAAAAGACCCAGAATAGCCAAAGCAATTCTCAGCAATAAGAACCATGCAGGAGGCATCACAATTCCTAACTTCAAATTATACTACAGAGCTATAGTAATAAAATCAGCATGGTACTGGCATAAAAACAGACACATAGACCAGTGGAATAGAACAGAAGATACAGAAACAAGTCCACAAACTTATAGCCAATTGATTTTTGACAAAGGTGCCAAACACATACGTTGGAGAAAGGACAGTCTTTTCAACAAATGGTGCTGGGAAAACTGGTTATCTACCTGTAGAAAAATGGAGCTGAATCCTTACCTCTCACCCTGCACAA
>PVJS01032526.1:0-22729 GCA_004027185.1 Glis glis | reverse complement strand
TTTTTTTTTTTTTTTTTTTTTTTTGCAGTACCGGGGATTGAACGCAGGGGCATTCTACCTCCACGCTACACCCCCAGCCCTATTTTTTATTCTTTCTTTCTTTCTTTCTTTATTTATTTGCGGTACCGGGGATTGAACCCGGGGGCATTCTACCTCCACGCTACGCCCCCGGCCCTATTTTTTATACTTCATTTTGAAACCGGGTCTCACGAAGTTGTGGAGGGCCTCACTAAGTAGAGAGAGAGAGAGACAGAGAGACAGAGAGAGGGAGAGAGAGTGAGAGAGCTGAGGCTGGCCGTGAACACGGATCCTCCGGTCTCCGCCTCCCAAAGTACTGGGATTACAAGCGTGCGCCACCACGCCTGGCTTCTAAAACAGATTTCTAAAACAAATTTCTAAAACACCTGATTTCGAAAACAAATATGGACGCTTTGATCAGACTAACAGTTTGTGATGTGGCCTATCTCATGTACTATATTTCTCAATTTGTGTTCTTCACGGTTGAGTCTGAAGCATCTTGTTTTCTTGTTTGTTTGTTGTGGTACTGGGGATTGAACCCAGGGGCATTCTACCTCTGAGCTACTCCCCCAGCCCTATTTTATTTTTAATTTTTGAAACAGGTTCTTGCTAGGTTGCTGAGGCTGACCTTGAACCTGCGATCCTCCTGTCTCAGCCTCCTAAGTACTGGGATTACAAGCGTGCGCCACCAAGCCCGGCTACATCTTGGTTCTGAAATTTTAAAAGAATTAAAACCTATTCCATTATCTCTTAGATATGATAGAAAAAAATTAACATTTTTTCTGCTTGATTTATACTACTCATATAACTTTATACACAAAGAATTCTACAGCACAAATATACATAGACTTCTATCAACTGTTTGATTTTTCATTCTTTTTTTTTTACTAAAACTCTAGAGCACATACATTTGTCTTAACAAAAATCACATTATTGACTCAATTTTTATAAGGAACACATTTGTGAATTCTACCATAGTCTTAATACTTTCCTTCCCCATCATTTTCCCCCTAAATCCTGAAGCAGTTGATAGTTCTTCAAATTACTTTAAACAGTGCTATGTGTATTTTTAAAATTATAATGGACTATAATTATATAAATGTAGGGGAGGAAAAATAATTCTTTCCTCTACTTTTCTGAGTTCTTAGCAGGGAGTCTTGTAACAAGAGGCAGATTAACAAGAGAAAAACAAATAGAAGTTTATTAACATGTATATTTCATAATTACAGGGAGAAAACTCAGGGAGGGAGTAACTCCCACAGTGGTGGCTTGGAACTTTGGCTTACTATCTCCAACCATGAGCCACACAGCTTTAGAGAAATAATGAGACAAAGGAAAAGAACCTTGAGTTTCTAGAGGTACCAAGATGTGGGGAGGGAAGTGAATGGGATTTGGAGATGTTCAGAGTCAGCATGCTAAACAAGAGGGAGTTTGTTAGGCAGATTTCAGTCAGTGCCCTCACCGTTGATAAAAGCCTTTTATCCTTTTCCTGGTGGAGATGGAGACACCCTCCCAAGTGGAGATTTCCTTTATAGATGCAAATTTCCCTTAAAAAAAGGGTAACATCCATATTTTTAGAGTTTTTCCTGTGTCTACAGTTGCTCAAAATAACACCCCAAAGTAATCTTTATGTCAAAGAAGCATATTTTGGGTGGCATATTCTGGTCTCTTACAGTTTTTTTTTTAAATATATACAACCCTTTGCAACCACCACTCAGAGTAAGATACGGAACATTTCAAGCACCCCATGATGTTGCCTCGTGTCCCTCCCAGTCAATACCCATTCCCTTCCCGAGGTTGCATTATTATGACTTCCAGTGTGATCAATTCATTTTCCCTGTTTTTGAACTTCAGAAAAATAGTACCAGAGAGTATGTTCTTTTTGTAGTTGTCTTCTTTTTTTTTTTTTTTTTTGCGGTACCGGGGATTGAACCCAGGGGTGTTCTACCTCCGTGCTACACCCCCGGCCCTATTTTTTTTATACTTTATTTTGAAACCGGGTCTCATGTAGTTACGGAGGGCCTCACTAGGTAGAGAGAGAGAGAGAGAGACAGAGAGAGCTTGCGAGGTGAGGCTGGCCGCGTGTGCCACCACGCCGGGCCTTTGTAGTTGTCTTCTTACATTTATCCTAAATCTCTGAGATTCATTTGCATATCCTAATAATAAGCTGTTTTTTATTGCTGGATTTCATTTCCTGAGGAACCAAAACTTTTATCTATCCATTGACTAATGGATTCTAAAACAGGCTGCCCAAGTGAAGGGAAGGCTCCCGCCATCCAGGCTCCAAGGTAACTAATGGGCCAGGCTCTGCTGCCTGTTTAGGACAGTTCATACATTTACTCCACAAACATTTACTGAGCACACTCCATGTGTGAAGCACCAGGCACCTGTGCCAGGGGTGTCGAGACGAAGGCCTTATCCTCATGGAGCTGAGGTGACAGAGAGAAGACTGGGTGTCTTTATTAGCTTTCCATCACTGGATCAAAACATCGGAGGCAATAATGAACTTAGGAAGTAAAGAGAGGTATATTTTGGTTCCTGGTTCTGGAGATTTAAGTCCAAGATCAGGTGGCGCCTTCTGTTTGGGCCTTTAGCAAGGGTACCAAATCATGAATGGCAGAAGGAACAGATCACACATTGTGAGCCAGGAAGCAGAGAGAGAGAGAGAGAGAAAACAACTGCAGTCTCATAATTCCTTCCGAGGGCATGACCCCAATGACCTAGGGACCTCTCACTAGGACCAACACTCCTAGAGATGCATAGCACCTCCAAATACCACCACCCTGGGGACTAAGCTTTAAATACAGGGACCTTTGGGGACCTTCAGCATCCAAACTATAACACTGTCCATTTGTGCTGCTATAATAGAATACCTGAGACTAGGTCATTTATAACCAGTAGAAATTGGATTCTCACAGTTTGGAGGCTGAGAAGCCCAAGTTGAAGACACCAGCATTTGGTTCCCGGCGAAGGCCTTCCGGTTGCGGGGTGGACACTGTGTCCTCACACGCCAGAAGATCAGAAGAGCAAACAGCCCCACTAGCTCCCTCTAGCCCTTTGTAAGGCACTAATCAATTCATAAAGGCAGAGTTTTCATGACTTAAATTACTTCCCCAAGGTCCCACCTCTTAATACCAACAACAGGAGAGTTAGTTTCAACATGAAATTGGAGGGAAACTTTCAAACCACAGCAGATGGGGAAAGATACTGAGCTTGACAAGGGGCTGGACCTGCCTTAGTGACCCAGTGGAGAACTTGGGACAGGGATTCCTGGGTAAGGCTTGCATAGAGACTTCCAGAAGAGCAAGAATGACATTCTCAAGATCTGGACGTGAATCTCAAGCCATGCAGAGAAACCTTAGGGCAACACATTCTGAAGAACCTTCCTCACCATCCTTTTTTACACGTAGACTGTGCCGGTCAGCATTCCTACAGCCATAATCTAAAGACCTGATCACCTAACTTAAAGGAAAGAAGATTTATTTTCTTATGGTTTCGGGCTCAATCCTTGCCGGATCTCAGTGCATGGCAGTGGGAGGCAGAGAAAGGGAGAGCGCATGGGCTGTGCTCACATCATGGATGCTGGAAGCAAGAGAGAGCAAGGGGTGGGGGAGGAACCATATACAATCTCCAAGGATGCACCCCCAGGGACGGCGCACTCCAGCCACACCCTACCTCCCTACACTGTACCTCCCAGGTAAATACACTGCAATGGATTTATCCACTGCTGGAATAATGACCGTCATGACTCAATTACATCAGCTCCAAACATCAATAAGTGAGCTCTTTAGGGTGTCAGGGTGAGCGCGATAGCTCCGTGGAGAGTCCTAAGGAGTTCCCTGGCCTGGGAAGGGGAAACTTATCTCAGGGCCCCCGGGATCCTTGGGTCTGTGTAGAAAAGAATTTCAACACACGCCAGTCAGAGAAAAGACAGAGGTTTAATTCAAGGAAAATGGAAACACGTTAGGGAAACGCGGGCCACCTCAAGATGTGAGAGCAGCAGCCCCGAATTCTTACCGTCTCTTTTTATAGGAAATGGGGAGGGGGTTGGTTAGAGGTACTTGGCGGGAAAATGCCTCCTTTCTTTGAAGTTTTTCTGTGGGCAGAAGATGTGGATTCCCTCTTGGGAGCAGAGACAAGTAGAGACAAGGAATCTGATGGCCAGGGGGTAGTCAGCTGAGTGTAACAACAGGTGTAATCTTTTGGAGTTCTGGTGGAAGGTGAAGTTCTTTCTCTTCCAAAACTAATCTCCTCAGGAATTTAGGATGTGAAGCTAGCCCACTGTATTTTTTAAGATATGGGTCTTGCTTCTTTTTGGCATGTCCTAGGCAAGCCTGCAAGGCAAGCTTAGGATTTTAGATTTACTCCTTCCCTTCCCATCTTGTCTCCTTTCTACCTAAAATTTTATTTCTTCTATTCTACCTTATCAAGGGGACATTTTATATCTAATTATAACACAGACTAAATGTCAGCAACCCAGTTCTGAAGGAGCGAAGGGTCCCATCACTCCTGGCAGCTGGATAAAGTTGGGGAGGTTGACCTACTTAGGGTTCAGAAGAGGGTCTTTCTCCAGGACAAGACCCAGAGAGAATTCCCCAGGATCATTTCAGAAGGAGTCACAAAAGAGGTGAAGAGAATGGTTGGGATCTAAGGAAATGTCAAAATGGAACAGAGACAAGGGTTTAAAACTGAGAGTTTAATATATTATTTTTACTTCTCATATTTGTTTTCTTTTTGAAAAGAAAACAAATTCCTGATTTTCCTGATTCTCATAGAAATTTCAGCCATTCACATACCCCACACATGCTTGTTTGTGCTTATTTTCCAAGCTAGTGAGGAAGAGTTTCATAGAGATTTTCTCAGCAACTCTGCAGCTAGAACCCGATAGCTGACCTTAGGATGGGGCAGTGATGAGCAGGGACCAGAGGAATGAATTCCTGGGTCCTTAGGAAGGAGCCAGCAGCAGGCACTGATGCGGCAGGGACTTGGCCAGGTGATGGTCCCACCCTTGCTGGGTCCAGTAAGGGTTTCCTACAATTCTGAAAGAGCTGAAACCTCTCTTCCAAAGAAGCTCAGGATGGCTTAATGCACACCCAGACATGTGCTCAGGTCGGTGTTGATTCCAAGCACCTGGTGGATTCTTCTGGTAGAAGCAAAGGACGGTGTAATTAGGAAATCTTACACATAAGCAGTACTCAAGCCCAAAGGGCTTTGAAAATATACTGATGTCAAGATCCACCTCAGACCAAGAGAATCACATTTCTGGGGATGAGGTCAGAACCTCAATACAGTTAAAAGCTTCCAGGTGATTCTAGTTTGCCAGCAAAACTTCAACCCACTGACAAGAAACTCAATCCTTTTCTCTCTTCTCTTTTTCTATCTTATAATTGGATTGATAATTAGTGGATCTAATTTACCCTGGTAATTTGCAAATTCACACAACTATCATTTATTGAACATCTATCATATACAAAAGATGCAGGACAGAATATGCATGAACATAGTTCCTGACTTGTCGACCTCTGGGGTCGGGGACTTGAAGACGCAGAGGCACTAAAAGACTCAGACAACCAGACTGGGGCATAGGGGAACCAAGCAATTCAATCCAAGGTCCCGATCTTTATTTTTTTACAGCCTTTAGATCATTAGTTGCATGTAGGCAAAAGAAAAGCAAATATAAGCCAGGCATGGTGGCACACGCTTGTAATCCCAGTACTTGGGAGGCTGAGACCGAAGGATCTGGGTTCACGGCCAGCCTCAGCTACTTAGTGAGGCCCTCCGCAACTTAGTGAGACCCTGTTTCAAAATAAAGAATAAAAAATAGGGCTGGGGGTGGAGCTCGGAGGTAGAATGCCCCTGGGTTCAATCCCCAGTACCAAAAAACAAAAGCACCCTTTTGTCCTATGAAGTTTCCCCGCGACTGTCCACTCTTCATCAGACCTGGTGTAAAAACACTTACTCTTAACGGTTCCTTAGGTCCTCATTTCCTTGTGAAGGTTCCCATGTCACATACAACTTAGAGTCAATAAACCTGTATGCTTTTATCTTGTGAATCTGTCTTTCATTGTCGAAGTTTTAAAAAGGCCCCAGGCAGAGAACCTAAAATGGGTGGAGGGAAAAGATTTCCCCCCCAGTCCTAGAAAGGAGATCAATCAATGTTTGAAATCAGAATGGGGGCACAAAATGCAACAGGAGGATTTTCAAGGGTCTGAAGTCCTGAAAATTCCTTTGTTTTCTGAAATACTTTCACTTGAATTATCATTTTGTGTGTGTTTGTTTGTTTATTTATTTATTTATTTATTTATTTATTTGTTAGTGGTACAGGGGATTGAACCTAGGGGCATTCTACCTCTGGGCTACACCCCCAGACCTATTTTTCATTCTTTATTTTATTTTATTTTTTTGCGGTACCGGGGATTGAACCCAGGGGCTTTCTACCTCCGAGCTACATCCCCGGCCCTATTTTTTATACTTTATTTTGAAACAGGGTCTCACGAAGTTGCAGAGGGCCTCACTAAGTAGCTGAGGCTGGCCGCAAACCCGGATCCTTCGGTCTCCGCCTCCCAAGTACTGGGATTACAAGCGTGTGCCACCACGCCCAGCCTTTCATTCTTTATTTTGAAACAGGGTCTCACTAAGTTGTGGAGGGCCTCACTAAGTAGCTGAGGATGACCGTGAACCTGCGATCCTCCTGTCTCAGCCTCCTAAATACTAGGACTACAGGCGTGCGCCACCACACCTGGCTAAAAAAGTACTTTTCTTGGAGTCAATCCTAGATAATACGGGAAAACAGGCACCAGAACAAGAAGATTGGAAGAAATATACTGCTGACACAAATACGTTGGAGATGAAATTGGAAGACATCCTGGGCTCCATCAAACAGCATCAAATCCAGACTAAGTAAAAGTGGTCATGTTCAAACTCTGCTTAGAGCATTTTTCTTCTTTTTGTGTGTGTGTGGTACCAGGGATTGAACCCAGGGGCATTCTAGCTCCGAACTACATCCCCAGCCCTATTTTTTATTCTTTATTTTGAAACAGGGTCTCACTAAGTTGCGGAGGGCCTCACTAAGTAGCTGAGGCTGGCCATGAACTTGTGATCCTCCTGTCTCAGCCTCTCAAGTACTGGGATTACAAGCGTGCACCACCACGCCCAGCAGCCTGTGTGTTTTTTAAATACCTGAATTAATGTAAGTTCAAATTTATACCACTTATTTATATTAATAGAAATTAGTAACACATTAAAACGGAAGGAAACCCACTTACTGGTCCCGTCAGCATCCTTCGCTGTGTAAATGCCAGAGGTACCACATTCAGGGGATTCTGTTACTGGGGGATCATTTCCCTAGAAATTAATATTACAGGGCAGTTATCTCTCTTCCTTAGCCCTGGCTTCCTGAGAGAACGATTTCTTTTCTTTCCTTTTTTTTTTTTTTTTGCGCTACCGGGGATTGAACCCAGGGACGTTTTATCTCCAAGCTACACCCCCGGCCCTATTTTTTATACTTTATTTTGAAACCGGGTCTCATGAAGTTGCAGAGGGCCTCACTAAGTAGCTGAGGCTGGCGGTGAACCTGTGATCCTCCGGTCTCTGCCTCCCAAGTACTGGGATTACAAGCGTGCGCCACCACGCCCGGCTCTGAGAGAACGATTTCAAACAGAAACCCCAAATAGGGACTATAAGAGGTTTATCTAGGAAGTGGGGACCCCGTGATAAAAGAAGGGAGTTACATTCCACAGAAAAGGGCCGGGTTGTGAGGGTCAGAAACGGCAGTTACCTCCAGAGGGCTGGTCTGGAGTGATCCGTTCTTGGGAGTGGAAAGCAGCGTGGTGGAGTCTTCCACGTGGCAAGTTTTATTCAGCCTGGAAACCTTTCCCCCTAATGCATGTGCGCTTGGGGAGTTCACTCTCCGCCCCCCCAAGCCCCCAACCCTTGCCACAGCTTGGTGCGTCTGTGTCTGCTGTTTTGCCCCATTGGAGACAGTCTCGCCAGAGGGAGGAGGCGGTCTCTAAAAGGGCAGCTGTAGCTCTTTATCTCTTCTCACAAGGTCTGGTCCAATCCTGTCCCTCTGCTTTCCCTGCCCTTGCTCATCTCTAAGCTAGCTACTGAAACAAGGGGTGTCTCTTCTTATAGGGTTCTCGTCCAATGGATTTCGACGAATGAAGTCCAAGAATGAAGGGTATAGAAATATGGAAGTTTAAGTCAGGGAAAGATATTCTATCTCCGAGCTACACCCCCAGGGTATAGAAATATGGAAGTTTGCCGGACGTGGTGGCACACGCTTGTAATCCCAGTACTTGGGAGGCTGAGACAGGAGAATGTGGGTTCGCGGCCAGCCTCAGCTACTTAGTGAGGCCCTCTGCAACTTAGTGAGACCCTGTTTCAAAATAAAGAATAAAAAATAAATAGGGCTGGGGTGGTGTAGCTCGGAGGTAGAATGCCCCTGGGTTCAATCCCCAGTACCACATGCACACACACACACAAAATGGAAGTTTAAGTCAGGGAAAGATAGAAGACAAAGCAGCCCCCACCCCTGACACACACGGTGTGCGGTGGTGGTGAGGGATCCCTGAAAAAGAGTGACCACTGAAGCTCGAGATGTGGGCTTTTAAACCTTCCTGAGGTTCTCCACCTGCTCTTTTACGATTGGTCAGAGTTGGGTTTGGAGGGATCAATGTCTTTTTTGGGGAGGGGTACTGGGATTGAACCCAGGAAAAGAAGGTGCCCAAGAGATTGTGACACGAAGCCAGGGATGGTGGCACACACCTGTAATCCCAGCACTTGGGAGGCTTAGACTAGGATTGCAGGTTTGCCGCCAGCCTCAACAACTTAGCAAGGCCCTCAGGAACTTAGACCCTGCTTCAAAATTAAAAAAAGAAAAGCGTGGTGGCGCACGCTTGGAATCCCAGTACTTGGGAGGCGGAGACCGGAGGATCCGGGTTTGCAGCCAGCCTCAGCTACTTAGTGAAGCCCTCCACAACTTAGTGAGACCCGGTTTCAAAATAAAGTATAAAAAAATAGGGCTGGGGGTGTAGCTCGGAGGTAAAATGCCCCTGGGTTCAATCCCCGGTACCGCAAAAAAAAAAAAAAAAAAACCCAAAAAGAAAATAGGGATGCCCCTGGGTTCAATCTCCAGTAACACACACACACACACAATTGTGACTTGTGACTTGAACCACATTAAATAACTTTTCTGTTAAATGATAATGACTGACCCCACACAGAGGGACAGATTGGCAAACCCGCGCACTTCTGAGCCAGAAAATTCATAATTGCCTATAATACAAGAACCGGATGCTAAAATTACAAAGATCAAGACGCTGACCTTGTTTTTTTTTAAAAATTTTTATTTTATTTATTTATTTTTCGGGTTTATCTCAGTAGAAAGGACACAACAAGCTTTGCTACCACCTGCGCCCTACTGCCCCCTGCTGGAGACCTGCCAGAGCGCCTCGAGTTTCTCTTTGCAGGATTCAAGGGAAGAGTTGCAGCTCACCTGGCCGCTGGGCTGTGAGTCTGAGCGGGAGCAGGGGAAGGTGGCAGGGATCGTCCCCAGCAGGTATCGTCCCCAACTGGTCCTTCAGCCGAGGGAGCGCGCGGCCCCTCGCTCGGCCCTGGGGCTCTGGCTTGGGACGGGGACACCAGTGGATTTAAAGCACCCAGGCGGCTGTAATGCGCCAGTAGGATGTCATTTATCTTGAAAGCTCATTCATTCACCCAACTCGAACTCGCGCAGTGACGAGCGAGCGCGACGGTGCTTTTTGCCTTAACCAAGCAGGAAGAGTATAAAGATAACAGAAGGCTGGCGCGGTGCTCACCGAGCGGCCCCTGGGCGGGCTGTGGCGCCCCCGCGCGACGGAGCAGCGAAGTGCAGCCTCTCGTGTGGACCAGAGCGGACCCGAAGGGAGGAAGGCCTCTTTCTAACCCTCCCTTTTACTGATGAGGCGCGGAGGCCCCAGCGGTGGAGTGGTTTGCACACCTACGAAGTGTGTGTGAGCACTGCGGTGGGGCGGGGCGGGGTTCAGAGGCGGGAGAGGGTAGCTGAGTCTCTGGAGGTGGACAGCCCGGGGCAAAGGCTTGGGGGATGAGGATCGGCCGGGGATGGACAGCGTTAGGACGGCTGAGCGGCGCCATGCACAAGGGCGCCAGGCGATTGTTGCTGCCACTAAAGGAACCTGAGAATCAGGAAGCTTCCATGACCTGTAGACTTCCAAGCCCCTCAGCCAGTATTTCTAGAACTGAGCTCGTCAGTTCCACTCTTGCTTCGTCTTTATTTACTGTGTTTCATCTCAGTGAACGGCATTCGCCTTCTATGGGGCTGCTCACACTGGATAACTAACCATCTTGCATGAGCTCCATCCAGTCGGTCAGACGGTCCTTCCTCTTCCTGCCAAATTTATCTTGAGCCCTTTGTTACTATCAAAACTTCCTCTTGCTTTTTTTTTTTTCGGTACCGGGGATTGAACCCAGGGGCATTCTACCTCTGAGCTACACCCCCAGCCCTATTTTTAAATCTTTGTTTTGAAACAGGGTCTCACTAAGTTGAGGAGGGCCTCACTAAGTAGTTGAAGCTGGTTGTGAAGCTAGTTGTGAGATCCCGGTCTCAGCCTCCCAAATACTGGGATTACAAGCGTGTGCCACCCAGCCCTGCTCCTTCCTCTTGCTTTCTGACAGAAAGAACCTCAGGGTGGACATCTGCTGGCGGGGGCTGTCTGGATGAAGGACACCCTCCTTGCATCTCACCTAAGCATCCTTGTCCTGCCTTCTCTAGGTACAATCTGACTTACTGCCTTTCGTGTCCTCCTGCCCCTTGCTCCCAGAATTCAGATGTGCCTCCAGAGTCTTATCAAGGAGATGCAAACCCGGGAAGCATCAGTGTGGAAGTGAGCGACCTGCTGGGGCTGAGGGTGGAGCTGGCTGCTCATTAAGGCAGGGTCAGCCTGGAGAGCAGAGTGAGATGATGTAGGAGGAAATGAGGGCAAGGGTCATGAACAGAAGGAAGGCAAGGAGAGAGGAGATGCTAGATGATGGTCGGATTACACTTTGGGTAATGACTGCAATAGTCAGCTTTTTCATCGCTGGGACCAAAATACCTGGCAAGAATAACCTAGAGGAAGCAAGGTTTATTTGGCTCATAGTTTGGGAGGTTCAGTCCATGGGTGGCCGGCTCCAAGGCAGAAGTATTGTGGTGGCAGGTTGTGGCAGAGGAAGACTGCTCAGGCAGCTGGAAGGAGAGAGAGAGAGAGAGAGAGAGAGAGAGAGAGAGAGAGAATCAGGGACTGATATAGTCCCATGGCCATTCCTCCAGCAACCTACCTCCTCCAGCCAAACTGTACTGTACCTGCCTACAGTTACTACCCAGCAAGGCCATTCAAATTATTGTTGTTGTTGTTGTTGGCCCTGGGGACTGAACCCAGGGCCTAGCACACTGTAGGCAAGTACTCTACCACTGAACTACATCCCCAGCCCTCCATTCAAATGATTAATCCATCAGTAGATTTATCCAGTGATGAGTTTAGATTCCATTATTTCACCTCTGAACATTGTCTACCCATGAGCTTTGCTTTCTTTTTTTTTACCATTATTATTTTTTTTTATTAGTGCATTGAAAACATACAGCTTGAAGGATTTCAGGGTGGTTGACGTATACATGCACTCATTGGTCAATTAGCCCTCCCCAATTCTCACCCCCCCGCCTCTCCCCTCCCTCCTTCCCGTTTTCAGCATAGTAGTTGACTTTGATATCTTTGTGTAAGTCCATCCTGTGCTCCAGTTTGTTTCCCTCTCCTTCCCTCCCGTCTCCCTCAGTTCACCTTCTTCACTCATCTGAGGTTTTCTCTCTTTGTCTATGGTCCCTCCCGTGCAGGGTCGTGACTCATCCTCCCCTACCTCAGCACTGGGGTACTATGGGGTGGGGCCGGGGGCTCCCCCCTCCCCATGTCCCCAGTGCCAGGGCGAGGGGTTCTCCTGGGGTGGGGCAAAGGGCTTACCCACTATGTGTCTCCAGTGCAGGGGGGGTTCTCTGGGGACAGGGCCAAGGGCTCGCCTGCCCTGCATCCCCAGCGCCAGGGGTGTCCGGGGACGAGGCTATGGGGTCATCTGCCCTGCGTCCCCAGCACCGAGGGATCTGGAGGGGGTGGGCTGGGGGCTCTCCTGCCCCACGTCCCCAGTGCCGGGGGATCTCCGGGGGCGGGGCCCAGGGCTCTCCTGCCTTGCGTCCCCAGCACGGGGGGGGGGGTCTCTGGGTGCAGGGCCAAGGGCTCTCCAGCTCTGTGTCCCCAGTGCCAGGGGGAGGGGTTCTCCAGGGACAGGGCCGAGGGCTCACCCGCCCTGCATCCCCAGTGCTGGGAGGAGGGGTTCTCTGGGAGCCTCTCCCATCCTGCATCCCCAGTGCCGGGGTGAGGGGTTCTCTGGGGGCAGAGCCGAGGGCTCACCTGCCCTGTGTCTCCAATGCTGGGGGAGGGGTTCTCTGGGGGCGGGGCCAAGGGCTCACCTGCCCTGCATCCCCAGCACCAGGAGTGTCCAGCGACAGGGCCAAGGGCTCACCCACCCCGCGTCCCCAGCGCTGGGGGGGGGTTCTCTGTGGGCAGGGCCCAGGGCTCTCCTGCCCCGAATGCCCAGCGCCGGCGGGGGGTCTCCGGGGGCAGGGTCAAGGGCTCACCCGCCCGGTGTCTCAAGCTCCAGGGGTCTTCGGGGGTGGGGCCCAGGGCTCTCCCTGAACATTGTCTACCCATGAGCTTTAGTTCTAGAGGACATTCCGTAGCCAAACCATACAAATGAGCCAGGGTTTTTTGAATCCATGTGTTTGAGTTTTTCAAACTCTGATTTACAAAAACAGTAGCTTTGGTGTAGAACAAGTTAAGACCTGGGTAGAACTGATGAGCTGGTGAGGACGGCATAGAGTCCAGGGTGTGGGTGCTTGAAGACCTGTGTGGGGACGGGCTTTGGTGGGCAGCAGGGCCTCATATATTAGACAATGAAGCTGGTGTAGGAGGTGGCACACAAGTAGGTAATACACTTATTTTTCAATTTAAAATAAAGTTGACCAAATTAGAATTTGAATGTGTGTGTGTGTGTGTGTGTGTGTGTGTGTGTGTGTGTTTATTAAACCTATTTTGAGAGCAGTTGCTATAGAGGATTCTTGAATAAAATTGCCCTCTTTATAAATTAGTACAGCTGCTATGGAGATCAGTATGGAGGTTCCTTAAAAGACTGGGAATGGAGCCACCACCTGACCCAGTTGTACCACTCTTAGGGATCTTCCCAAAGGAATTGAAATCAGATTACTATAGGGATCCATGCATATCCATCTTTATAGCAGCCCAGTTCACAATGGCCAAACTATGGGACCAGCCTATGTGTCTGTCAATAGGTGAATAGATTACAACATTATGTTATATACACAAAATGGAATTTTACTCAGTCACAAAAAAGAACACAGCTATGTCATTTGCAGGAAAATGGATGGAACTCGAGAAGGTTTTGCTAAGTGAGGTTAGCCAGTCACAGAAAGTGAAGGGTCATGTTCTCGCTCATATGTGGAAGCCAGGGAGAAGCTGGGTAACAAAGAAGACCTCAGATAAACGAGGAGAGATACTAGTAGAATTGTGGAAGGGGACCTGAAGAGGTGAAAGGGGAGATCTGATGCTGGACACTGATCAAATAATCCTTTGTTCATATATGAAGCCATCAATATCAATAATATTATGTATGGGGAGGAGAGGAAGTGGAGAGGGACCCAGAGGGAAACACACAACAAATGCTGAGTGCATGTATGTTTCTGTCACGCTGAACCTCACTATGATGTATGATTACAATGCACACACACACACACACACACACACACGCACACACACACACACAGCAATATGAGGGACCACCTCACACCTACTAGGTTGGCAATAATAATAATAATTCCTCCAGAAAATAGTGCAGTAGCTTATCACGACCCTGTTTCAAAATAAAAAATAAAAAGGACGCAGTTGTGCCCCTGGGTTCAATCCTCAGTAGCAAAGACAAAACAAAACAACAAATAAACAAATGAACAAACACCAGGGTCTGGGGCAGGAGAGAGGAGATAGTATTAATGGGTACAGGTTTCTATTTGGAAATGGATGATGGCGATGGCTGCAGAACATTGTGAATGTCATGCATGGCACCCAAATGTACACACACAAATGGCTGATATGACAAATTTTTTATTACATGTGATGCTGGCGATGGAACCCAGGGTCTTGCACGTGCTAGGCAAGTGCTGTGCCACTGAGATACGCTCCCAGCCTTATGTAACATATATTTTACCACAATGTAAAATTATAAACAACTATTATCATCAGGGTTTTTTGAACTGGGGATTGATCCCAGGGGCATTTGACTTCCGAGCAACACCCCCAGTCCCTTTTATTTTTTAATTTGAAACAGGGTCTCACTAGGTTGCTGAGAGTCTCACTAAGTTGCTGAGACTGGCCTTGAACCTGCGATCCTCCTGTCTTAGTTTCCCAAGTATTGGGATTACAGGCATGCGCCACCATGTCTGGCTTACCTTCAGTTTTTAAAACATTAAAAGTGGAAGCAGAAGAAGGAATCCACAAGTATTGGATGCACAATTTAATTTACCATGAGCTCTGTCAGACGGAGCATAGCAATCCCACATCAGAAGAGTCTGACATTACTGAGCTTTTCCTACATATCTGTGCTTCTTGTGCACTCTCATTGCATTTGAATATAAACCCCAAGAGGAGGTGCTAAAGGTGCCCATTTTACAGTTAGAAAAAGAGACTATTGTGTACTGGACCAAAGTTCCTCAAACATGTAAATCCAGCATTCAGGTGTAGCTGGCTCTGAATGGAGCCCCTGCTGACCATTGAGACCTCGATTGTCCTATGTCTTCCTGTCACTTAGAAAGAGGAAGGGTGCTGTCGACTTCTGAATATGTTTTGGGAAAGTTGTTTCACTGTAATAGGATCAGTTTTAGCTGACTTTGTCTATCTATCATCTATCTATATCTATCTATCTATCTATCTATATCTATCTATCTATCTATCTATCATCTATCATTTATTTTGGTAATGGGGATTGAACCCAGAGGCATTCTATGGCTGAGCTACACCCCCAGCCCGATTTTATTTCTTATTTGGGAACAGGGTTTCACTAGGTTGCTGAGGGCCTTGCGAAGTTACCGAGGCTGGCTTTGAACCTGCGATCCTCCTGTCTCAGCCTCCCAAGTACTGGGATTACAAGTGTGTGCCACCACGCCTGACTTGAGCTGACTTAATTTAACTGGAGAAGAAAACCACTGTGAAAGAGAAGAGATTGAATGTGAGCATGAACCTATCCAATTCTAATTTCTCATGGATTTCGCTGGCAGTCATCGCCTTCTGTATGCTGACTTTGAGTCGAGTTTGTGAGTTTTCAGGGTTTACTGTGGCGCACAATGGCAGATTTATTAATGGTGAACGCAGTTCTCTTCCAATGTGGTAATTTATCCATCTTTGAAGTTCGAATTTGATTTTGGTTAAGAGAAGTTCTTGAATTTCCTTTATGTGACCAGAGGAGGTCGCTCTTTCACTGTGAATATTTTCAGGGTACTCAGTAAATTCAAGTACAACTCTCAGGCCAAAATGTGTTGTTTTTATTTTCAATCTCTTTCTCTTCTTTCTTCTCTTCCTCCCCTTTAATTTCTCCCTCCCCTGTCATTTCAATCAGTAGTGCAAAGGTGGTAAGAAGAGAGTGATTTCTGTTTACCACGTTTTTTGAACATTTATTCACCTCCTGCCTGATGAATACTATTGCCCCTAATGACAAACTCCAAGCAAAAGACTGAAGAGCCAAGGTCCGTAACCTTCCCCTTTATTAGTTTTTAAGCACGGAAGTGGAGTGTGTGTGTGTGTGTGTGTGTGTGTGTGTGTGTATGTGTGTGTGTGTGTGTATGTGTTTGTTACTGGGGATTGAACTCAGGGGCATTCTACCTCCAAGCTACAACCCTAGCCCTCTTTATTTTTTATTTTGAAACAGGGTTTTGCTGTGTTGCTGAGGCTGGTCCCAAACCTGCAATTCTCCCGTCTCAGTCTCCCAAATACTGGGATTACAGGCGTGCACCTGGCCGGACTTTCATTTTCCTTGTGTAAATAATCACACAAAACAGTCACAACTGAAGTTCAGAGTTTCTTTTCTCGACTCTGTTTTCCGAGTTTTTTTCTGGCCCTAAAGAGGGCGATGTGGGAGTTGTTAAGAAAAATACATCGTCAAATCTGGAAAGCATTTAGATTTTGACATTTGATAGTTAAAACTCATTTTCTCCACAGAGACTGTAGGTTTCTTAGAAGTTCTTTAGTTAAGCAACTGAAAGGAAACTTAGGTCTTATTATTTCTTTCATGTTATTTTTTTTTTTTTTTTGCGGTACCGGGGATTGAACGCAGGGGCGTTCTACCTCCGCGCTACGCCCCCGGCCCTATTTTTTATACTTTATTTTGAAACCGGGTCTCACGAAGTTGCGGAGGGCCTCACTAAGGAGAGAGAGAGAGAGAGGGAGAGAGAGAGAGAGAGAGAGCGAGAGAGCTGAGGCTGGCCATGAACCCGGATCCTCCGGTCTCCGCCTCCCAAAGTACTGGGATCACAAGCGTGCGCCACCACACCCGGCTCATGCTATTTTTTAAAGATCACTAATAAATCTTATATATATATATATACACACACACACACACATTTATTTATTTATTTATTTATTTATTTATTTATTTATTTGCAGTACTGGGGACCAAACCCAGGGCTTCACACATGCTAGGCAAGTGTTCTGCTACTGAGCTACATCCCCAGCTCCTAATGAATCTTTCCAGAAAAAAATATTTCTTTTTACTGCTTTTACCCAGGGTTGCGACCTTCTTCACTTTCCCATATCCCCACCTCTGTCACTCAGAAGAAATATCAGAAATATCCAGCTTGGGGTTGTCACTGTGAGAGTTAACAATCAAAATTAAATTTTATCATTTTGACAAAAGCATCTGTAGCCCTAAAGAGAAGAGGGCTAGCACAGGCGTTGAGGGTGGTAAAGTTGTGTTGCAAATACAGATCTCTTCTTTATTCTGAATTAACCTAGGGTAGATGGAATTAATTGTTGCCTTGAGTTTTGAAGTGGTTTAGTGCTCCAAAGAAAGGTCAGTATGCAGAAGCCCCTCATCACACAACACCGTTAGTGAGACCTTCAATGGACTTGGTATTCGATTTTCAGGCTCCACAGATTTTAAGAACCTGAAATGTAGCCACATGTGGTGTGGTGCACACCTGTAATCCTAGTACTTGGAAGGCTGAGACAGGAGGATCGCAGGTTGGAGGCCAGTTTCAGCAACTTAGACCCTGTTTTAAAATAAAAAAATGAAATAGGGTTGGGGATGTAGCTCAGAGGTAGAATGCCCCTGGGTTCAATCCCCAGTACGGGCGTGGTGGCGCACGCTTGTAATCCCAGTACTTGGGAGGCTGAGACCGGAGGCTCGCAGGTTCGCAGCCAGCCTCAGCTACTTTTTTTTTTTTAACTTTTTATGTTCATTTATTGGTGCATTGTAATTATACATTTTGATATATGTCAGGGTATGAACATCATACATGCACATATTGCACATTTAGCCCTCCCTCCAATCCCACCCTATTCCCTCCCCCTTCCCTCCCTTTCATGCTCCGGATAGTGATTGAGTCTTATAGGTTTGTGTATGTATATCATGTGCTATAGTGTATTTCCCTCCACTCCCCGCCCAACTCCCTCAGTTAGGTCACCTTCTTTGTCCATCTAAAGATTTCTTCTTCTTCCCTTCTAAGTCCCTTCTAGGTCCCATTCTATCTAGCTCCCACAGATTAGGGGGAACATCCCTAATTTTTTACTCTTAGTGACTTACTAATATCACTTAGCATGATGTTCTCTAGTTCTCTCCATTTCCCTGCAAATGATGTGATTTTGTTCTTCTTTGTGGCTGCGTAAAATTCCATTGTGTACATATCCCATAGTTTTGTGATCCCTTCATCTGCTGATGGACACCTTGGCTGGTTCCAAAGTTTGGCAATTGTGAATTGTGCTGCTATAAACATAGATACACATGCATTAGTCTGGTAATTGGGTTTTAGTTCTTTGGGGTAGATGCCTAGAAGTGGTATTGCTGGGTCATACGGTAGGTTTATTCCCATTCTTCTGAGGATCCTCAGCTACTTAGTGAGGCCCTCTGCAACTTAGTGAGACCCTGTTTCAAAATAAAAAATAAAAAATAGGGCTGGGGGTGTAGCTCAGAGGTAGAATGCCCCTGGGTTCCATTCCCAGTACTACAAAAAAAAAAAAAATAAAGAAAAGAAAGAAAGAACCTGAGCTGTTCTTAATGAGTTAGGAGGCAGACGTGCACCCCTGTTTCTCACCACTTTCTTGCGGCTTTTCTTTCTCATCTTAGGGAGGAGGTTGGGAGGGGCTCTCCCACCAAATTGGTTTCAATTATGTTTCGTGGCCTGTGGGACCTTGAGCCAGTTTCTTTGTCTGGGTTTCAGCTGTCCCTGTTGCAAAATGAGATATGGAATTACATTATCTGTGATGTTTTTCCAAATGACAGCTCGTTCTGACTCTTCCTGTCTTTATAGTCTTTCAGGCACCATGTTCAGACTCTGATTTTTCTATTCCAAGAAACTACCTCATGTTACAGGTAAAGAGAGATAATAACAGTAATCACAATATTGGTATTTGTTTTCCCCTTGGTTCTAGAAAGCTTTTTTTTTTTTTGGTGGTACTGGAGATAGAACCCAAATTCATTCTAACTCCAAGCTATACCCCCAGTCCTTTTTTATTTTTATTTTTTGTTTTTTATTTTGAAACAGGGTCTCAATAGGTTGCTGAGAGTCTCCCTAAGTTGCTGAGGCTATCCTTGATCCTGTGATCCTCCTGTCTCAGCCTCCCAAGTACTGGGGTTATAGGCATGTGCCACCAGGCCCAGCTAGAAAGCCTTTTTATATGAATCCTAGCTTTTACTTGGACTGGAATAGCCAAAAAAAAAAAAAAAGTGAAACAATTAAATGAAAGCAACAGCACAACCTTTGGAGCCAAACTTCCTGGGTTCCAGTTCTGACTTTATCACTTACTACCAGTAAGTGGTAATGTCAAGGGAAGACAGGATAATTCTGTGGGTCCTTGGACTCCATGATAAGAAGAATTTCAACACGTGCCATTAGAGAAAAGACAAAGGTTTAATTCAAGAAAGGTGGGGATACAGGTCCAGGGAGACATGGGCCATCTCAAGAGGGGGAGAGCGGGTCTCTCTGCAGGCTCTGTCCATCCAAGCAAACAAGCAAGAGGTTTGCAGCTTCCTCAGTCCTTTTATATAACCCCCATGAGGGGGTAGGTGGGGTCGCACAGTGGACGTCAGGACTTCCTCTTAATCTCCAGGTTTCCTTGGCAACCGATGGGTGGTATCTGGCTGGTGTCTGGCCTTTGTCCTCCTCATGGACCCTCTGTTTACACTAAGCATCCAGGGATCTCAGGTGGGAGAGGGGCCCTTGTGATTAAGGGTGTGGACTCTTTGAGGCTTCTGCCTAAGACAGAACACACTCTGTAGGGTGGAGTTACAGATCACGAACTCTCCAGATTTTAAAACTATATTTTCCTTCCCATTGTCTCCTTTCTACCTAAAATTTTTTAACTCTTCTGTTCTACCTCAGTAATACCTAATTTTTTGTGCTTTCATTGTCTCACTTCAAAAATAGGACAGAAAATATCCCTTACTCCCTGGGATTGTTGTGAAGAGTAAGCTATTTAAACTTGTGTTTGTGTTTAATAAAGGACAGCTATCAGCATAATAATTATTATGCCTGCCAATTCATGATTTTTAAGAGGTTAACCTCTTCCCTTGCCTATTGTGATCTGTCCACAAATGTGAGCGACACCAACTTTTGTACGAAACGCTGTTGGCCCATTTTCCCACCCTTGTAAGAGTTACCATCAAGTTGGGGAGGTAAGGTGGACATGAGTGAGATGTGAGCAGACAGGCTGGGAGGGGTCCTGGGGGAGGTGCTTCAGGGGTCACAGATCGGCTCTGCTGTCTGTTTTCCCAACACTCCTTCAGGGAACAGGGCTGGTCATGGCCAGTGTGGACAAGCAGTGGGTTAATCATATACCTGGTGTGATGGGCTGAACGCCACTGAGCAAGATGGCTCCCAACCTTGTATGGGCTCTATTGGAAGGGTGTTTGGCATCATCTGGGAGCTTTCTGGAAAGGCAGGATCTCCCCCTCCACCACCCAGGCCCCCCACCCCGCCCCATGCTGCTGAGTCAGAATCTGCACTTGAACGAGGTTCCCGGATTTTTGGTGAGGTGCCCATGGTAGTCGATACTGTTCTCTGTGCTGTAACCTGTGATAACTCTGGTACATGTGCACAGTAGCACCCTATGACTGCAGATATTCTCCAGGCTGGTGGCTGGAAATCCAACCTGCGGGTTGACACTTTGAGCAAAGAAGGAGGAATCTCACTTATTAGGCACTGTCTTTCCCACTCTCAGTAGTTCCAAACTTCTTTCAATCAATAAATGAAAATCCAAGAAAATGTTTCCCAACATTTGTTGCCTCTTGTGCTTGTGCTACTTTTGCAGTAAAGGTTTGAGATTTGAGGACGTGTCTGGATTTTTCCCACTCCTAATGATCAGAAATGGATTTATACACAAGGCAACTACTCACAGTTGAAATGTCAAAGAGGAGAGACCAAGGTCCCATTCACCATAGCAACACAAGCTCTAAAATACTTAGAAGTAAATATAGCAACAGCTGGGCAAGACTTTTATGGAGAAAATTGTTTATCCTTATTGAAAGGAGACCTGAATAAACCTGTATGAACTATGTTTATGAAGACTCAATATTGTACAGCTATCAGTTCTTCCCATCTTGATTCATTTATCCAATGCAATTCCACCCACATCCTGGGGATTTACATGGGATTTTACAAACTTTAAAGTTTATATGAACAGCAAAATACTAACAATATTTGCCATACTTGATCTCAAGACATATATTATAATGTTATGAACTGAATGTTTGTGGTTCCCCTCCATCCCCTGGTTCTATTCATATGTTGAAGCTCAGTGTGTCTGTATTTGGAGACAAGGCCTTTAAAGAAGTAATTAATGTATAATGAAGTCCTAAGGGTGGGACCCTGATCTGATAGGATTAGTGCCCTTATGAGAAGAGACAACAGAGACCTCATTCTCTCCAGGCACACACACTGACATGAGGACATGTGAAGACAATTAAAAGTCAGTCATTTATAAGCCAGGAAAAAGGCCCTCACCAGCTAATGAATTTGTGGGCATCTCTGTCACGGACTTCAGCCTCGTAACTTTGTGTTCCATCAGCATGCTCACTGCAGTGACCCAACATACCTGCTGACCACAAGTTAGAGGAAGGAAGATTTATGTGCTCACAGTTCTGGAGATTTCAGTCCATGTTAGACTGGCTTCCAAGCAGGAGCCGGGGTTGCAGCTTCTTTGAGCATCATGGAGGGGAGCAGAGAGGAGAAAAGAGCTTGTTATCAGCTCTTGGTGGCAGGGGAGACATATATAGTTCCCAAGACCATGCCCTCCAATGACCTGCCTCCTCTAGCCATGCCCCACCTCTCAACTTTGCTGGGGGCATTCTTTCAACGTGTGAGATTTAGGGGGGCATTTTAAATCCAAACTATAACACTATGAGAGTATAAATGTCTGCTAAGTCACCTATTCTATGGTATTTTTGTCATGAAGCCTGAACAGATTAATACAAAATGCAATCAAACCAGTTGTGGTAGGTATTGGCCTAGGAAAATAGAATATAGTGGAATAGAATAGAGTAGGTCTGAGCATGCCAAGATTATATGAAGATTTGATTTATAACAAAGGTGGCATTGCAAACTAGTGTGGTAAGGCTCAATTGGGTCTTATATTAGTTATATTGCTGTGTAACAATATTACTCAAACTCTACAAGTTTGAGACTGTACATGTTTACCATCCCACAGTTTCTATGGATCAGGGTCCTGGGAACGGCTTAGCGGGATCTTCTGTAAGACTGAAATCAAGGTGCTGGCCAGGCCAGGGCCTCGGCTGAGATTCCACTGGGGACAGATTTGCTTTGTTTGTTGGAAGAATTCAGTTCCTTGCAGGCTGTTGGACTTGGGGTTTAGCTTCTTGTTGTGACCAGCCAAGATCCTGCCATGTGGTCCACTGCATAGGCCACTCACAATGTGGCAGCTTGGTTCTTCAAAGCCAGCAAGAGAGAAAGAGTGTCCGAGCAAGTGGGCTTGCAATCTATGTTATACAACCACACACATGCCCATGGTGTTGGTCATTTTCTGTTGGACTGAAGCAAGTTACAGGTCATATCCACATGCAATGGCAGGGGATTCTGCAAGGATAGGTGATGGGGATCATGGGGGCCACTTAGAGGCATCTGCCCCAGGCCCTCTTTTGGCTTGAATCTGGAATGCCCCCCCTCAAAAGCTCATGCGTTGAAAGAATGGTCCCCGATGCAGTGAGGTTCAGAGGTGGGGCTTTTAGGCAATGGCTTGATCATGAGGCCTCTGACCTCATCCATCAAATAGATCAACTCGCTTATAGCTGAATGAACTACTTACTGGGAGGGACTTAGGAGGAAGTAGGTCACTGCGGGTGTATCCTGAAGGGCTTTATCTTCTCCCCAGCTTCTTCCCCTCCTCCTCCTCCTCCT